>JAGDQP010025981.1:0-26370 GCA_022664845.1 Lepisma saccharinum
CAGGATTTTTAATATGCGTATTGTTAATAAAAATATTAATATCATAAATAAATAGAGGGAAAATTACTTTTTTGCTATTTTTTTGACAAAATCATTTTTTTTACCCAAAAATTATTAAAAATATATGGATGTTTGTGTCAGGACACTTATTACATCAAATAATATGACCCTCTCCATCGACTCTCTCCATCTTTCCTCATCTACGTTGGGTCGACGTTTCTGTAAAGTCTTCTCCACAAAGGCCCGTCCTGAACTTCTGCCCCTAACATATCTTTCTTTCTCCCTGAGATCAATCTTAACCCTATCCATCAATTTCTCCCTTTGTCTTCCTCTACCTCTCTTGACCTCCACTTCTATTGCCATCACTCTTCTGACTACATAGTCATTTGTTTTCCTCATTACATGTCCATACCACTAAATTCTTCTCTCTTATTGCCAACAATTAAAAAAAAAGGTTTATTGTCTTACCATGTTTAATAAGCGCGTTATAATCAATTCCGTGATTAATGTTTTTCGGGACTTTGCCCCTCCTCCGCAGTTGTTCACCATCCCTGGGGACGACGGTATGTGTTTTCATACTCACTAAGACATCCATTGCCAAACTCAAAAGTCAAAATCTCTGACTCAACGTAAGCTAGCGCGTGCACTAAGTAACTTAAAATATATTTTGATTTCTTTTATATTGCAAGAAAACCTCGTGCAACAACGATAGATCTAATGTGTGGACGATTCTGCGCTGAACTACTATCTATATAGATTTAAAGTGACTCCGTTTTAACCTGTGCCAGAAGTTACGCCACAATAATTAGTCTATGTTTCTGCTTAACCCGTCGTTTTAAATATTTCTTCAATTAAGTTCATATCTGCGGATGTTGCGGTCAGGAAATATGTGCGAGGTACTATGCTTGGTCGTCGAAGTAGTCATAGATATACAACGTATATCACCCGATGCGCTGGACAGTTATCATCCTGAAAAATGGGTGATCATAGAGTTGGATTATCATTGAGGTGATGAAAAAAAAGGAAGCATTTGATTGTTGAATATCTGAGTGTAACCCTGATAGTTGAAGTGTACAGTGACTTACACCGACGAGGCCATTTCAGTGTAACTGAAGCCCCAGCAAAACATTGCAGCCTCGCCCCCAGCTTGAACAGCACCATGTACACTGTCCTTCTTGAAGGATTGATATAGTCAGAACAGATGACCTATGTACATTCCTCTTCTGTCCACTTCTCTGAGATATCAGTCAATTGTAGCTTCAATCTTTTCTGTTCTAATGTTAGCGTTGGTCACTTCTGAGTACTCTTCTCCAGATGTTCATGTTATTAAGTTACAGTTGTAGCCTACATTCTGAAATTGAGGCAGCGCGGTGAAACAAATGATTGAAACTACAAGTGATTGATGCTATAAGTCCCTTTCTGTGATCACTGTTTTCGACATCAGTTCGTTCTCACGTCCGTGAGATGTCGAGCTCGTTTGCTTTCATTATTTAGACACACGTACCATTGTACCTTGCGATACAGCTGGTAATTCATCAACTTTCTCAACCCTGTTAATTTTAATCCCCTGAATACGAGGGACCATTTTTGCCTTACACTCAAACTGTTATTTCTACACGTATTGCACAGACAGAATATAAACATGACGCGAACCACCGCTGATAACACGTGAATCATTTCCATGGATTGCCACGTCCGCTGATGGTCAATATCAGTACAGGTTCTATCGGAGGGGATCTAATTTTGTCCTTTGTGCTTACATTACTTTCTACTTCACGGTGAATAGATTCATGCGTTCGTTAGTGACATCACTGTAAACTTTGGTTATTAAAGAGCAAATTGAAATTCACCCAATTTTTACTTTGAATTTTTCCACACATATTGCGCCGAGTTAAAATCAATACCTACAGGAATAAACGAGCCGGTAAAAGAAACGTACATTTTTGATTGATAATGTTGAAAAAAAAATTGGATCGAAGATCGCTGTGGTAATTCATTTTGTTATAACTCATTTCCCACCAGAGAAATTTGGCGTTGCGTGAAATTGAACTGCGGTGCAGTGATTGTGCAACAAACAAGGTTGTAATATATGCATAGTGTACTTAGATACTATGTTATTGAACGCTAACCAATTACGTCTCTTGTTGTAAATTAGTTAAGTGAAACGCAATATTAAAGGTTTGTTTATGTGATAGAGAGAGAGAAAGATCCGACACACACATACATACTGCAACACGTGTACCTTCATCTAACACACACAAACACATACTTACATTTACAGTAACGCGAGCGTAAACATATTCACACAACAGGCATATCCCAATTTATTTAATGTAGTTACACACGTTAACATATTTATTTCAGTTGTGAAGAAATACATACTTTTCGAGGTCGTGTGTAATATTTAAAGAAAATACTCTATCAATAAAAAAAAATGAGCAGAATCAACTGTCGGAAAATTTAATGGCTTTTTTTTATTTGTTTTGAATTGTTGTAGCACCAAAGTATGTTGCTGTGCATGAAGAGTTCACGCACTATGTTAGCGTTGTATCAGTGAAACAGTGATGTATCTCGTAACAGACAGGTGACGATAAATAAATCTTGAGTGCAGCACTATGATCCTGAAGTGATTACGAGCATGGACTGGAAGCACCCTCAAAATGGTAAACACATTAACCTTTTTTTAAAGATGAAATGTCATTGTGTTGGGAATATCCTGAAACATTATCTAAAATCTGGGCATAGTGTTATGGGGATTATTACCGGGACCTATTACAGCTGATAAATGAGCACTAAAGCAGAAACGGTGGAGCGAATTAACCAAAGATTTGGCTTCTCCTACCTGACACAAGTCAAAAACGACAGTTGAAATTATAAGGAACTGACATTATTACATCCAATTGCCATTTGTCCCTTATTCCCTTGACCTGACAATTTCATATTTCTTTCTCAAAAGAAAGGAAAATGGTGCGGGGCATGCATTTCTTGTCGGACTAGGAAGATATTCTGCCCTAGAACTAATGTCTTTGTTTCTCGCTCTACAACTTTAGTGACTACAGTCACAAAAAGAAGGTTTTGTATGTTTTAGTAATGTTTGAAGGAAATGGGAATATTGTTGTAAAGAATTGTAATGAATGAGAAGTCGAAAAATGATTAAAATAAACCTTGTAGACAATGTAAACCTTTCAAACAATATATAATTTATTCAATTCGGATTAATAAGTTCCGAAAATGAACATCAATGTTATAATTTATATATTTTGTAAAAGCAGTTTTTTTTCAACAGTAACACTAGGCAAATGCCGGTATCGTATCTTCAACTTAGGCCCTGGCCGACGACTTCCCGCATCCTTTCTCTTATCCTATCCCGGTCTAAACGTCGTAAATATAATTCAATTGTTAAAAACACTTCATTTAACGATTGCTGCTCCTGGAGATTAAAAGCAAATAATGTAGCAATTGGGTAACCGTTGATTTTATATTGCACTAGCAAAGCCTCGTACTTGATGGTTGTGGACTTAAAATGAGTTAAACCATATTTTTGAGAATGCAGAGCGTGGTTTAACACAACATAGCCGGACAAACACATACTAGGTAACCTCATTTACTCTGGGAGCCAGAGGGTTCCCACGTAAATCTCCTGATCCTTCGGAACTATTTTTTTCTTATTATTTTTTTTTTTTCTAAATCAAATTTATAGAGATATTCCTCACAAAATATGGTCTTAGATAATTTATAATCTAAATATATTTGTAGCAATGGCAGCCATTTTTGGTCAATATTTGGTCTAACACCTTCATTTTTGCTGCTTTGTTTTTCTTTTAAAAGCCTTCAGTTGAAGGAAAAGTTACTAAAAGTTACACGGAAAGAAATTAGTTTTAACTAAGTCAAGATTTTGCTAGGTTTATGACCAAAAGGGTTGCCCATAACCTACTGGTTAAAACCACAACCCTTTCGAGACATGAAAGTACCTAATTCTGTAGGTAAATGGTAACCCATTGAAAAGGTTTAACAGAAATCAGGGTGAAAACAGTTAATTCGTGGGTACTCAGCTACCTACACGATTGGTACAAGAAGGAATAAACCAACAACACGGTTAATTTAAACAACATGATTAACCCACTGCTCGGTTATGCTAACCGTTTACTGTGCAGGTAAATTTAACCTTCTGAGAATTAGTTATTTTTTAACCTTGATGAGGGTTAGCTGAACAGAGTCTCATCTATACGAGATGGCGTTCATTGAACTCTGAAGGGCTTCCACATGGAAGTTTTTTACCAACGCCAAAACGTTATGGTAAAGCTTAGGAGGTAATCTAGCAACGCTAAATCTAGGAATGTAGTGCTATATAAAGTATTATTAATATTCTATTGATGAGAAAGTGTAATATGCAACATTGAGATTCATATAATGAATATCACAGTAGCGCAACTTGTGAAATACACGCATTATCGATTGTAAGCTTGAAGTGTTCGGTGGTGTAGTCGTTAGTACTTCAGACTACAACGCATGAAGTACCCGGTTCGATCCCAGCCCGGCGCGCATTTTTTCTTTTTTTCAAAGAAAACTATAATAAGCTACATATGGTGTAAATCATAACAATAACTTACTTCCAGACGATTTTACCACATTTTTTTTTTAATTTTCGTTGGGATGGGTTAAAATACCTAAATACAGTTGTTTATCATAACCCTTTAAAATAACCTACGTGGAGGGTTAAATCAACCCACTGGATCTAACCTTTTTAGCTGAGTTGCGGTAACCTTGGTCTTATTAGGCTCTATATTTACTAACTCACTCTGTTACATTAACCCATTTTTTGGGTTGCTAATAACCTTTTATTTATTTCCGTGTACTCAAACTTTAAACCTGAAATTGTGTTACTTGTTTCTTGTTTTTTTCTTTTAAAAAAAATGGTAATTAAACAATTGCCGGCCCAAAAATTCGGGTTATGGTGGCCCAAAACAGGAGACTAAAAGATGAAGGTGTATAAAGTAGGTCACATAAAGTATCACATTAAAGAACTTTTCGCACTGAATAAGAATTACTTTTTCAGAAAATGATTTTATTGATTCCAAATTTATACCAAAAACTAAAACTGCTTAGAAACCAAAATGGTGGTCATTTTTAGTCGAGAACTGGTCAGATGTCTCTCCTGACTTGTTTTCTTCAAAACATCCGTGAGTTGAGATAAATATTTTTAAAACTGGTACGAACTTCAAAATCGGCACTGTATTATTTATGTTAGTCCAGAGATATAGTAGAGGAAAGTGCCCTAAAACGGGCCCCGGTCTCCTGGCTCTGCATTATCCTGAATTCTAAGAGGACCAAGTCTAAATAGTAGTTTAGGTTTCTACCACTCTGTTGCGGAACGCGCAAGTCGCTTGCTTCATTTGTTGCTTATCAGTCCGCCATTACGTGTTTTGACAGTGGAATACGTTTTTACAATGTGCTACATTTTTCATTATTTCTCCTAGATATTGACAGGAAAGCCTTTCGACCTATATAATTTCTTAAATGTTAATGTTTAAGGTTAATGTTTATCATTAAACCGTTTCATTTAGAGGTTTGGTTAGAAATCTAATGTGTTAACAAGGTGTTGGTTATAGTCGCACAAACCGGACCCCCTCCAGTTCCTTAAACCGGGCTCCTTGTTTTTAACCCGTTTGAAATCATTTCCATTCTAAAAATAAAAAAAAGGACCTCGAATAGGGAACCAAAAGCCTGCATTTCTAAGGTCATCACACCTACTCCTTATAAAGCCCTGTTGGTGAAAGCTAAAGAAGCCAAGAAACAAAAAGCAAGCACGGACCAAACGCATTCGCGGCCAGGGACGTGGTTCAGAGAGCCTTCAAGAAAAGGGGAAGAGCTCGTGAAAAAGCGTATAAATTTTAAGAAAAATCTAAAAAAAAAAAAAAAAATATATAGAAGCACCGAAGATAAAAACAGCGTGGCCTCTGGAACATCTAAAATGGAGCTTCTCCCGGGGGTTTTCCCATCCAAAGATGATGATGCTTGGTGTATTTTTGCTTCAAAATTTTCGGAGGATTGTAAAGGGGAACTTTATGTCATGTGCGTTATGTGCTCGTTGTGTCCCCATGAGGGTTGTGCTGGGGCTTTAAAAGTTTGTATACAACTATGAATGTTATCGCTAAACGATTTAATTCTGTTATACATTTTCTGTATCTTTTTGAATACATGCTGTATATTTTTTTTAAAAACTAAACACTGTAATTGTTATATTATACTTATACTTTGAAACTGGATTATGTTCTATCTGATTTAATACCATTTTCTAATTTTGTTTAATGTTATTTTGAATATTTTTACAAGGAGTCCACTTTCGGCAACTGTTTTTCAAATCGCCAAAGTGTAAGATGTTTGAATACAATTTATTTTTATGCTAATATTTAGTTATATTTTCTAAAAGTAAAATGTAAATGGTGAACATTATAAAGTGAATATTATATGCTTTGAAAACACAATATTTTACTATTTTCTATTAATTTAAGTCAAAAACAAAATGGGTGGCCGGTTTTGGTCACTTTCCTCCAGCTATGTATAGATAAAAATGCTTAAATACAAAACGGCGGTATTTTTTGAAAAAAATAATGTTCATTTGTTTTAAAAGAACGTTATTCGCTTTTAGATTTTAACTAAGGTTTATTCTTTGAAAAAAAAATCATATGCTTTAATGTTTAGAGTAATATATATAGAAGTGATTACTTGCATAGGGCTCAGGAAGTTACCGGTATTCCTACACGGCATTAGAACTTCTAGAATCTCTATCGCTTTAATTGGTAAAACGTTTTTCCATTACATCATCTCCGAACATATGAACGCTTTCATCTCCTTCCTTATCTTCATCTTGTGCTTGACTTTCTGCAGCATTTTCTTGTACATCTGTCAGAGCTGATGGATGAATTTTGTTGGGATCTAACCAAACTTGTCCTCCATTTTCAGTTCAACCATGTCCCAACCAAGGGTCGTTTTTTTTTTTGCCTTATCTTGGTAAACCTCTATATCCGAGCATGTTTATTTGCCTTCTTTATATGTTTAATTAAAGAGGCCCTTGACAGTGGTTTGTCTCCATTAAAAGGCTCAAATCTTTTTTCTCGACATTTGCTGTTCGCTGTGTGCAATCTAGCAAGTAAACCTATCGATGCTTCAAACTGGTTGATCAAAAAACTTGGTAGAGGAGTAGGGTACATCAGAAAACGACCATAAAGTATAATTAAAAGTATTTTCGTCCATAAAGACCGGCACAGTGGTCAAAAGTTTAATTCTTGTGAATGAGTACTTATGGTGTGATCTAAGTGGGAAAATACACGTTTATCTGTAAAATGTATGAAATAATGGAAAATAAATACAAACGAACAGATACTGGGTTAATGCACTTTGTTTTATAGGGTACTTTTGTCATGGCCGCCATCTTGAAATCGGCCATCTTGAATTTGCACGATTTTTTTTTAAATAAGAAGAGAGTCATGTAGCTTATCAATCTGGGATAGAATTTTACTGGAAATACGTTGGTGAAGACAATTTTGCTCTAGATTTATTTTTGATCTAGATAATTATATTTTCCATGAGTATGCGTAGTTGATTTAAAAAATCTGAAAATAGTATGTTCTTCTTGAACCAGTGCAAGAAATTAAGACCCAATGCAGTAATAATAGGTATTTGGTACCACCTGACTAGTGTTCATTATTTTTGCAATTAGGTTTTCGTTTCCTGCACTAAGGTAAAGGCATTAGTTCTCTGCATGTTAAGGTAGATTTTACAGAAAGTGTTTCTATAGTTCTATGTGTAAGAGACAACCCTCTTTTTATTTCACTTCACTAGCAACTTCAGGTCTCGTGCGATAATGTAATAGCATAAATCTATTCGGTAATTTGCTTTATAGTGATAGAAATACATTTTTTTAAACCCTAATTTTGCTCCAGTTATCGTCACCCTAAATGTTTCTTCCCCAATAGTCGTCACACCAATGCAACAGTAGTTGTCACCCAAACTACTACAAATATTCGTTTGGAAAATAAGTATTGTATCCTCTTTTTCATCTCCACTGGATCTGATCATGGCAAAATCAAGTGTTCTTTAAAGCAAAGAGGGACGCAGAGCTTGCTAGAAGGTTCTCAGAAATTCATCTAAATATAACGTGAGTTGACTTATGGTGGAATATGTAGGAATATAAAGTTTGAATTTTACTGACAGCTACTTGAAACAGTGAAGCTATAACTATGAAACTTTTATAAATTTAACATCACATAAAATTAAATTTATTACTTTTTGGAGTAAAAAAAGTAACAATTTTATACCCGTGACGAGCATTGGTGCAAAGTATGTTTGGCTTGAACCAGGAGTCGTCACCCCTCCTTTCCCCAAAGCAGAGAAAATTGCAGGCAAAAAGCGCAAACTTATAATCTGATAATTTTGGTCATTAAAGAGGCATTTTATGCACGTGTAAACATCAGTTACTTATATCTAAAACATCAATGCTTATTTTTAATGTCCATTTTTAGTAAGGAAACCATGGAAATAGCAGCAAATACATTGATGAAGACAGTTCTACTGAGCGAAGTGACAGAATAAGCATTTTAATGATGTCGGTTACATACCGGATTATAACTGCTAACTTGGTCTGTTTCTGTCACCAAACGATGAAAGGTTTTCTTATTTTTACATGTATAGTTAAAACATGACGACCACTGGAGCAGTGACGAGAACTGGTGCCTTTACCTTGTTTCAAGAAGACCAGAGTATTTTCAGAGTTTTCAGTCAAGTACGTATACTCATGTAAAATCTGATTCTTTCTCTCCAAAATACATTTATGGCAAAACTGTCTTCACCAATGTATTTCCAGTAAAATTCTAGACAAGACTGATATGTTATATGACCACATTTTCCCGTTTAACAAAATTGAGCAAGATTCAAGATGGCCGACTTCAAAATGACGGACATGGCAAACGTCTCTAAAAGATGGCGCACTAACTTATCAACGTGTATTTGTTTTCCATTATTTCAAACATTTTACAAATAAACATGTGTTTTTGAACTTTGATCACACTACAAGTACTTGTTCGTATGAATCAAACTATTGACCAATGCGCCCGTCTTTATGGGCAGAAGTACTTTTAACCACGCTTTCTAGTGATTTCATGATGTACTTTACTCTGTACTAAGTTTGGTGGAAACAACAGTTTGAAACATTAGGTTTAGTTGTATGTTTATCGACAGAAAAACATTTATTTGATCCACAAAGAGAAAATAGTAGCACTTGAAGAGGTCCAATTAATGTGTCATGCACAGTCCAAGATGTCTCACGTTTTTGAAAATCTGTGGCATGGGACTCAAACTTTTAAGAGAGCAGCATGCGCAAGAGATTTACCTTCTCTTTCCCTTTGAAGGCATTTGTCAAATCACAACCGGTGAAAGCATGAAATATTAATAGCGCAGAAAATTTCTCAGGACTATGTTCCTCTGGCAGTTTGGTAATGTTCTAAAGTCAGTTTTTTCGTTACCAGAACACGTTTAAAATGATTTATCATTTTTATGTATACACTGCTATAAATTTGTAATTCCTAAAATTATTTTGAGAAGTACTAGTTCATATTAAGTGCAAAACAGTACCTCTTGAAGTCTAAGGATCAGTGTCGCCAATTAATTTCCGTTAATAGGAGTAACAAAGCTACTATTTTTATAGTTGTATTCAGAGCAGAAACTTAGTCACTTTCGCTGAACCGAGCATAGGTGACCCGGTCCAAAACTTGACCCGATTGACTGGGTCTGGTAACTATAATGAACTGGAAATTTTTAGCGTCGCATTTATTGTGCTCTGACTTGGCCTTGGTAATTTTAGCCCCCTCCCAAAAATTAAAATAAAAAGACGATTTCTTTGCAAGTAATACAACCGAAGTTAAAACGGGTTACCAGATCAATCGGGACAAATTCTGGACCGCCTCACTGGGCGGGTCTATGATTCTGACCTGGTCTGCCCCGGTGACTCGATTTCCACCCGGTGACCCAGAGGGTAAACCAGAGGTTTTACTTAAGGTAAGGAGACCGAATATGGTCCACCTTAACTTTGTTGATTTTTTCAGTAAGAAAATCTATTTCGTCGTGCGAATCGACTGAAATATCAAATTGGGAGACTATTTGAACAAATTAAAAAAAATCTGCTTCTTAGAAATAACGTATAAAAAATGTAGGCCTAATTAATCAAAAACTAAAATACTGCAAGTGGGCCATGTTATTCCCAATATGACCCACATGGTATTTCCAATATGACCCGCTATAGAAAACAAGAGCGTATAGCAAAAGTGATGTGTAATATTTATGTATGCTATATACTGAGAGATATACATTACAGGCATGCGTAACTTATATAACATTGCAAATGTAAGAGTATTATATTAATGCAAAATACCAAAATCGATTTTCATCACTGAAAAACAAGTGAATATAGAAGGAAAAAAAATAAGAAATGTAACATAAACGAAGAACATTTGAAAGTCACATCTCGCATGAGGGACAAAGAAATGGTCCGTTATCTTTAGCGATTATTTCAACACATTCTTCATGAACGTATTTGCGACATGACACACAAAGACACATGTCTGTAGCCCTGTCTTTCTGACAAAGATAACAGAACCAACATTCACAAGACTTGAAACAACTCTGTGTCGGTTCTTCAGGACTATTAGAAACAAGCTGCTGAAATTCTAGGCGTTTTATACGTGATGATACCTGCTTTTGGTTTTAATATTCTTGTTCTTTGAATTGGAATTGCTAAGTTCCTTATTGCCCTGTATTATCTTCGTTTGAATTACTAAACATTGTGATGATGAGTGTATAGAACAAACATTTCAAATGCCCATTTTTATCATTTTAAACAGTTATGACTAAATTTTGCCCAATATGGCCCGTTTTACCTGCATGCTGTCCAATATGGCCATTATATATTTACGTGTGCTGACACAGCTACATTATGACGGGAACCGGAGGTGTTACACACGAGCTTTGTTACCTCATTAACATAATATAGGTCCCAACACTGATCCTTAAGGATCTTCAAGAGGTGCTGGTAACTTGCCAACTGTGATCTTAAATTCGAAGCTGACAAACTCGATGCTAACTTTACATAGGTGATTTTATTTAGATATCCCTTTTGGCTATGCCATCGATGATTTGATACCGAATATGATCTGGTTTATAAACCTTCATTTTATAAATTTTGCAAGCGTATTATAGGGTTACCATACGTCCGTATTTTATACAGACAGTCCATAGTTTTGAAAGTTGTTTTTATGTCCGTATTCTACTTTCCAAAAGTTAAATAAATGTCTGTACTTTCACTTAATCAGTTATTGTCTATTATTTACGTATTTTAAAACCATATATTTTCCAGAAACACATACAACACTATTTATAAAAACTTTTGGTTTGCACACTTCTTCCTTGTTTGATTTTTAGCACCTAAGGTTTCTTATTTGCAACTCTTGCGACAGTTGTATTCTTCTCGGCTCTTCTGTTGTATTATTTATTGAATTCTTGTTTATCTATATCTTATGATCACTTAGTTGTTGAGAAGGCAACACTTGTACACCATATCAACATACCCGGATTCACTCTATTTTTTATTGCGTGTGTTGTTGCTATGTCTTCTTCACTTACTAGTGAGTTCTTCCTACTTAGTACATTTTTTCATTGATTTAGTACATTATATGTTTGTTTGCTAAAACAATGGTATAACATACCATGAATTCATAAGAAGATAGTTCAGTTTCGTCTCCATTTGTTTTAGTTGAGTACTAATATTAAATGATTTTTAATTATAAGAGCTGATTATGATTAAGGTTCTTTTCGTTATTTATAATTCAGAATAAACTCAATTTTAAAGTTTAATTTCATTGTTGTTTAGATATCTACGCAAAATATAAACTATCTTAAGTTTTGCAACTTGTTTCTACAGCATTGGACTGTAGTATTGCTTAGTATTTGTTATTGCCTAGCAATGCTTCAGTAGTGTTTGTTATCGCCTAATAATGTTTCAGAAATACAAATATGTTGAAACATATTGGCCAGAAGGTGTTCCAAGCTTGGCAATAGAGAAGATACAAATGAAAACAATTAGCAGTTTTTTAAGTTAGTGTCGCAACCAATTGTTCGGAGTTTAAATCTATTTAAGTAAATGACTTTTAAGTTAATTTGTCCGTATGTAGTCCGCAAATATTATTGTAACCCTAATAATTGCTACTTCGTTTTTAAATAATATATAACGCAGTGCCGATTTTGAAGTTTAAGTAAGTTGTAATAAGTTTTTCCTCAGTTCAAGGGCTTAAAAGAAGAGCAAAAATGAAGGGATTTGATATTTTTTTAGCCAAAAGTGACCGTTATTTTCGTGTAGGGTCAATTTTTGCTGGAGAACATACATTTTATTTAGATCATAAGGAGTAAAAAAGAAAGAGGTCCCTAATAGTGAAGGGGGAGGCATGTGTGGGTTTTTTGAAAATACTTGAAAGACAAAATTTTTAAAAAATGACCGGCTTTGTGGTCTAAGGCATTTTTGGGGGTGGGTGGGACATCGCTATAAATTTTAATAGATCATAAGAAATAAGACAAATATGGTCCCGAAGGATTAGGTGAGGAAGTGCACGTGGAGTTTCTCTGACTCCCTTACTATTCCTTTTTATCATACGTTTCTACTGACTAGGAAAACGCGGGATACCAGATCCAATATTCTGCGATTGTATCCCGTATACTGCGTCAATATAGTGCGATATATTGCTAAATACCTTCCGAATTGTTGTACCGTGGCATTGCATCACTAATTGTGAAATAACATCTTTGGTTATCATTATTTCTGCGATATCGATATTAATGTTTGCATTATTTTGCTTTTTTAAAATCATTTAAATTTAGATTAAATATTAAATGTAACAATTTATTAAAACTTGTAAGCAATTTTATTATCTTTAAAACATCTTGACATATGTTCCATTGTAGGCTTGAAAAATAAGCATTATTATTATAGTGTATATTCTAAGTAAATCTGTATACTTCGTCTAACAAACTGTAGATGTCACTAACAAAAAAGTTTTATTCCAGTGATAATTCATCGGACTAAACAGAAGAAAGGGGAAAGTAGGAAAGACATTTATTTATTTTTTTGAATTGTGTCTTACACTGACAATATTATAACGTCTAAATCGATACCTTATTTATCGCTTTCTGTACAACATTTATTAAACCGTGGGCAATTATACGTAACAGCTTAAAGAGAGTCTCACTGTGCACACAACATTTGAATATTTCATTTTGGTGGAAAGTGTTTCGAAATCTGTATATTATGAGTAAAGGAAAAGTAAAAATACGTAGGTTTATAATATACAAAGTTATCTTCCATTTAAATTCCAAATAGCATGAAATGAGCCAAATATCAATGATGTATGCATATTATAAAACATATGGAATGATCAACTGTCACATTATTTGCTTTATGCAGTGTACGTTCCCGAAAGACCAACTAGACGATTTAGAACTGACTTTAGTGGCTGATATTAGTAGAAAACACAATAAGTATAGACTTGTCGGTTACAAGTCGAATTTCTCAAAGAAATAAATAAATATCTGTGTGGTTGGTGTTCTTGTTAGTGCCAATTCGAAATCTTTCCTTGACCATTATATGAAATGGGCTAGATATAAATAAATGGTTCTTTAGGAGATATATTTGCAATAAAAGTAAAATGTGTTTTGCTGTATTCATACACCCAGAACTTATACGTTTGTAGTATAAAGTACGTTGGAGACCAGCCGACAAAATGCACCCAGAAATACAATTACGAAAGGAATCATTTCTGTGGTCTTCCTTTTCTTTTGATTTAGTAATATGGTTCACTCACGTGATGAATGGTTTCAATAAGCGTGGGAAGTATTGGAGCCCTAGTCGTTTCAATACTTACTTTATCCTTCTCGAAACAAGAAAAGTTTTTCTTTAATAGAATTTTAACTTTTCTGTTTCGACCCTTTCACTAAAAGGAAAAAAAAACGAAAAGAGAAAATACATTTGGTTTGTTTGCATTTTCGGTTATAGTCTCCACAAAAGTTTTTTTCCTTGAAACTATCACATATTTCAGAGAAACAGGATTTCCTTTCGTTTTTGGAGTGTTGGTTAAACACGCGAGTAGAAAACAGTCATGCAAAAAGAATATTGGAAGGGGGTAGGGGATGAATCAAAGTGGAATTCCGTGCAAATGTCCTCCAAATAGAGTTGTTCGTCTAAGTTAAGTGGTATGTCGATAGTTTTTTTTTATTTGTCCACAGTTTCTCAAATAAATCCTTGTATAAACGAAAGTTATTTCTTAGATCTTCAGGATTGGGAAAATTGTGTGAATTACTTGACAGTTTCTTATGACAGTACCCGTAATCATAGGATATGAAAATCACTATGGCTTAGGTCCTTTTTCACTTAAGAAGAGGCTCTAACCCACAAAAGAAATACGGGTGTGCCAGTAATCTAAAAACTGTTTGCAATGTAATGGATACAGCAATGTTGTTGGAGGAGTACTACAAGTTTCAGTATTACTCCGCAACCAAAAGGTGGTCATCAATTTCCGGACAAACGTTACACCACTGCGCTGACAATATAAACACAGATTCTTAGTTTACTATGTCGGCTACAACTCTCTATCACTTTACCCCTCAATTGTAGAAATGTGCATCAGAAATATTAGTTTTCATCTTAATCTAAGTATGTGTTAGTCAGGTATCTAAAAATATAATTTTTTGGTTACCCGACGAGGAAGGTAAATATCATCTAAGTCATTTAAACATTCAAATTGAGATATTTAGTCATTATATAGAGAGTACATGTAATCTATAATTTAACTGTAACAAGTCATGCAGTGTTTTCAACTCGTCATAAATATTTTAAGTAATCTGTTTCGACTTTTGTACAGCAAACCTTGCACACTCCTGGACATAAGCGATACACACTCAGCGTTCATTGAAAATATATTTAAAACTTAATGCAGTGCCATTTGAAAGAAAAAATGAGTTTTGAGTTAGCAAGACAGTATTATTGGTGCCATAATCTGCACACACGGTGCCCCCAAATTTCTTTCTTTTCTCTCGAATGTTATTTCTGTTCTCATCCAATAAAAAATCGCAGATAAATGTTGGGATTAATTGCACTATCAGATGCGATCTATTTCGTCTTGTAACTTGATTTCTCATATAAGACAATTATATAGTATGATACCAAGGGTAGGTAAAATATATCTGGCCAAAGACATTGAATACCACCAATTTGGTTTAATCTTGTTTAGTTTGTCTACATCTTAGCTTGATCACTCAATTTGAAGTTGCTCTACTAGGGTTTTCTTACTATCATCTTCCGTCTTCAAATTACTCTTTGTATTTTACATCTTTATGATCACTAGGAAAGCAACGTCACCTTTAATACGTAAGTCCTGATGTAAATCAGTAAAGCATTAAACTGATTTATACTATTGATAGCAAACTTTGACATTTCTTAATTAATTACCGGAAATAATTATGTGTTTGATAGCAAGTAGCTGTATATTCTGTATTCATATCTAAGAGCCGGACAGATGTTAGCCATAGTGATGTTATCGGCCATTTATACTTAATCGCATGATATTACACTGGATATATTTTCCTGATTCACTCGATCATGCCAGACAAATGTGCTAAAAGTATCTTGAACTGAGGCAAATTCTTTTTTGTTTTCATTAATATGTATTTCTTTTACGGTTATTAAAATAGATAAGTAAGGAATAGCGAAGCATAGTATACATGAAGTTCACGCTCATTTAAGCATGGCTCTCTACGGTCAACCAATTAGATAAGCGTATCTATAGGTCAGTCACATACACATACGTAGCCAATCACATTCGTTGTCTATGATCAACCAATCCTAGGAGCGGATCTATAGGCCAGTCACAGACACATATGTAGCCAATCACATATGTTACTTATAGTCAGCCAATCAGAGGAACAGATCTATAGACCATCATAGATATATATAGCGAAACACATATGTTATCTACGGTCAACCAATCAAAGGACCGACTCTGTTAGCCATTTACAGATACATAAGTCACTAATCACAGATGTTACCTACATTCAACCAATAAAGAGAGAGGATTTATAGGCCAATCAGAGATCATGTAGGCAATCAGAGACACAGCTTTACAATCAATCACAAAATAAACTTATTAATTGATTTTTATTATAGATATCTTTACTTTCTGTGGTTTCTTCAGACTTCAGAACAACAACAGTTTTCGAAATGTTGAACAAATTAATCTTACTTGATGTATAATCCGAGAAGAATTATATATTTCAGGAAAGTTTTAATTCATATTTTCAGTTTTTATTTATGTTTATGTTACCCACGCCATTAAACGTCGTTTTCGCGGGAGTATTATTCCGAACTGGCAGACGTCTAAGGAAAGCCAATGCGAATCATGTGTGCAATAAAAAACACCGAACTGGACTTACCTAACTAACCTAATCTAACCCTTGGTCACTAATTTTATTAAATTTCCTAATGCGTATACTAATAAAAAAAATGTTATTTTTCTTTAAAAAAAAAATATAAATATAACCACGCCAGGACTCGATTTCATGAACTCCGGATCAGCTTTCCAATACGTTATTCATGAAATCAAGCTAGGAGCATTCATTCAAGGGGTACGTCTCTTTATAATACACCAAAGCTAGCTGTTCTTATAATACCAAAAAAACACAAAACCCAGACGGAAATAATAATGAAGCGCAAAGATCTTGCCCATGGATAGGTTCTACAATCGACAGCTAAACTTCTAGTCAGCGCTAAGTTGAGGCCAACTCTCATTTTGCGTACTCTCATTGGCCAAAATCAGACTTGGCCTCAACTTAGCGCTGACTAGAAATTTGGCGGTTGATTGTAGAACTGACCCTAAGAGCAACATTTCGATGCAACACCATTTCAGATATTCGCTATAATCAAGCATTCACTTATAGTTCATGTTAATTCAATACACAACTGATCAAGTACACAGCCATGCAATATCATTGAACACCAGTACAAGATCGAACTGTTTTCATCTTTTTCACATAATGAAAATGCACCGATACATTTGTTTCTGAGAATTTACTGACAACGTGGAGACCTTAAGGCGACATTCTAGCTCGTGGTTGGTATAACTTCTTGCGATTCTTCGTTGGACATGTTAGTTTATCCCGGAGATAAACTACACTGATCTGCGACACAAATGATCCCGCGTAGCAGACTTAAACGTAGACGGAGGGAGGGTAGGAGAATCATGCGAAGCTAAATGAGGAAGCTGTGAAGAGATTCATTCTCCCAACTGTAATGGATGAATCGCAATCTATTCGACTTAAATGTCCGCTAGTTTTCTTAATATTTCACAGTACGTTCTTGAAAATAAAGAACTATACATATGCTTTTTTCCTACTCAAAACATTGTGGCAATTCCTTACTACTGTATTAAACATCATGTTAATTTCTCTATTAGTTAAGTATATCTGCACTTTGTTGCCAATTCACTAAAGCCTTAAAAAATTCTGCTTACGATCAAAGAAACTACGATGTTCACTGGTGTTAACAAACTAAGAGTAGTCGCAAAAAGAGGGAATTTTAGCAGAGAAGATAGTTTTGAACAATAGTGATTTAGAATTTAGAAGATATTTAAAGGCTAACACCACCAACAGTAGAGCTGATGCGGCATGGTGCCATCAAAGACTTTCAATTTGCATTATGCCAAAACACATATTAGAAACTTGTGCAATAGATGTTCTAGGTATTCCCCAAAGGGATTCTCTGAAGTAAAGATGGGTTAAAATGAGTATGAAAGGGACTGTTTCCCAACAGGAAACAATAATTCCTTTGAACAAAGTAGTTGTCTCAAGCAGATTCCATATGCCGAACGATTTTCTTTTAAAAACAAAAAAAAATGTGGTTATATAAGAATCAGGAGTAAGAATTGCTTATTTTCTTTGAGCATTTTGTTTATTTGTTATCAATGAGATTGAATATCATTGCGCGGTTGGTTCCTGATGATGACGTATGTCATTCTTACTGACACGGAAGTCGTTAAATTCACGCTCATTTTAATCTACCTCTCCTTTAGAAAATTTTCGGGAAACACCTACTTTCTTTGAGAAATTCCTTGCACGCCCATCACACGATTTCGGAATATGCAATTGTTAAATAGAGCAGGTTTAAAGACTGACTGTACCGTACCACAACAGCTATATAATTTGAGATTTTAGAAATATGAATTTCTAAATTTTACGTTCCCACGTTTTAGGCAACCTATGTACGTTTCGAAAATTTGTGAACGTAACCTTTCGATTCGTCTCCGTGTGATGTTAGGAATCACCTCCCGAAATTTGTTTGTGTAGTTGATACCAACACCACATGAATTGTTTATCTGGTGTTCAACGTTTTCTACATAACTGCTTCAATTATTATGGTCTTTCAGTGAACTAAGCATGGCAGCACAAAAAACAGGTCAAGCCGGAGAGTAGCAAAGCGAAGTAGATGGATCCCATATGAAGTCCATTCATTTGTGTACCTTTCGCTCTGCTCCGTCCGTTTGAACACCACCCCTTAAATATATGGATTTAGCATGGCATCGTTCTGCTTCGAATTGCTTTACTCCAATTTCTTTTTTCTTTTTCTTTTCTTTTTTTTTTTTTTTGGTATGCGGGTAACCTTTATGTCCATTTACTTATTTTTAAGCAAGGAGAAGTTGTTAATTTGATATGCATTTGTGGGGTTTCTTTATGTTTGATCCACGCATGGTTTTGGAATTGATTAACCAATGTTTGAGGAACTTAATTCGTTTCGTGCAAGACGTCATGGATACTACTAGGATTGTTAGTTTAGTGGTAAATGTATAGTTTGGTAGGGTTTGTATCGATTTGTAACCGTTAAAAAATAAAGTTGGGTGTATGTGCTCAACGAAGTCGACATATCGCACAGCCCGTGATCATCCTGAGTTTGAGGCGAGTACTCTTCCACTCTACAACGATGATACGACTTTAAATTAACACTTATTACGCTATGAAATATATTCACAAAACCAATTAAGCAAATAAAATACAATGGTCATGCACAAAACGTCTACTTGCTGGTATGTATGGGCTCAGTTTCAACGAAATTATGTTTAAGACGTCGTATGAAAAGAGCTGATGTTCTAGATAACTTTTTTATGATCTAACTTGAAAGCACAAGTTCTCAAATAACTTCAACATATAAGAGAACCAAACGCACATTCACTTAAAACAGAAATTCTACTCAGAAATATAACTTCTTGAGAAAGCTGTTTAACATTGGAAAATTATAAGCTGAAAAACGTTGGCGTTTGGATAATGTCCGTACATGTAGACATCTACAACGACCAATAAAAGTCAACTTTCAGATCTCTTGATCTGAATATGACTCCTTGTCTCCCAGTTTCAAGGAGACGGACCCAGTCATTAAAATTTCAGTTATTATCACATCTTGATGAAAATGGCTTGACTATAAAAGACGTCTTTTGCCAAGGATATGTTTAATATTATGCGTTACACCTCCTACTAAACATCTCTTCGTTATTTTACTCTCCAGCGCTTCCGCTGTTAATCTTTTTTAGCTTTCCTTCTTTTTAATATTCACCATATTCCTTCTGTCGTGGATTAGCTTCAGATCATAACGGAATATTGGGTAATTCGAAGTAATGGCAGTCCACAATAGGGACATAATGTCCTCACTTCTTAAAATAGTAACAGACTACTTGAATATTTTTCTTGTGTCTGTGTTTAAAACATTTCTAATACTCTATTAATAGAGCAAATCGATCATAATATGTAGATAAAAACTGTGATCACCCTTTGAAAAGTATTTGGAATATTATAATCAGTGTAGAAATGAAGTGGTAAATGCTGAAATTGTCTCATTGTTTTTAAATCTTGAATCATAATGAAAACTAGTTTTCCACTTGTTCTATATACATATGTTAATACCAGGGGTGAAAATGGACAGGACTACGTTGTTCAATATCAATATTTACTGTCACCTTTTTTGCTCACCTCCTATGGATGATGGCAGCATATAACTCTCTCAGTTTTGGCAATTGAAGAAAGGAGTCCTGAAATAATGTTATAGGGGACCTGTTATTTTTCACCTGAGGATAACTAAACAGGGAAAGCCATTAATTGTAGGTGCTGTTGTGTCGTCTAATGGAGTTATTAACCCTAGGATTATATTCGAGAACAACTTTTATTACGCCAAAAGTTGAAATAACATGCAAGTAAGTTTGAACAACGCTGCAATTAATCAACAGAATAATTTAATAGAATAAATTAATCAATTTCATCTGGTTACATTCCGCATAAACCGGTAATACGACAAATCACATTTCTAATCAAAGAATTCTCCACTTTGTTTTTTTTTTTTTTCAATAAATTCATTTGATATGTTAAACAATTGGCAAATTCAAACACTTATAGGTTTTCTTAACACACTCGTCACAATAAATTTCAATACAGATTTAGACTTACCGCGCCCGAACATATTTAGTTATTTCTTAATTGTGAAAATGAAACACATATTTCTATATGACAGCGCGCGCACTGGCAATTTTAAAATCACCGTGTTAAAAAAAATGAAAAATTCTCTATTTGGAACTTTTACTTGCATAAATATAATACCTTGTGTTTAAATCTATTCTCGCGCATTAACAACAAAATTCCTCAATTCGGTGGTTGTGGCTCGCACCCTCAGAAACAATTACACAGTAAGAAGTAATTTATTCATTAAGTAGTTTTGCCAGAAAAATATGTATTCATTGATTGCTTAATTGTTTATGCCAAGTAAAAACGACGAGAAAGCAAATAGACAAAATGCCAATACGTGGAAGTGATATTTTGAAATAAGAAATTTATATTTTGTGTTCAAACTTATGATATTTTGAAATAAGAAATTTATATTTTGTGCTCAAACATATAATTATGGAAGTCGTTTATTAAGTTTAATTATTATTTTCGATTACAACTTCAGAGTTATGTTCTATCACTTGATACGTCCCTACCCCGAGTAGAGATTATCACATAATGAGGCAAGTATACTCATTCTTACTCTCCGGCTATGGGCCTAGGCTTTGTGTTTAACCTGACAGCCAAGATAGGATTAGTACTGACTGACCAACCCGCGGTACACATAAATAAGCTTCCGTGTATATGTATATGTGGGCTACCGTCCTACCTGAAGGAGACGGAGGGATGTACATGTATGTAAAGGACAATGTAAGCAAAGGGGCAAACAAGACACACACATAAACAAACAACAAAATATTCTCTTTAGCACCTTTATTTGCAGCTCCGTCCACTTCAGGAGTCCAGATTGAACTAACTACTACATACACCTTGCGCTGTTATATAGGTACATAGACATTGCAAGTAAATTAGACTCACTTCCAAAGAGGTTCTGCATAATTGGTTAAGTATTTACTATATATCTTTAAAGTCTTTGGTGTATATATTTATTATTATTTAGAATGTCTTTGGTTCAAAAGTATTTATTAAAAATAATATTCAGTAAACTAATTTAGATATCTTAGAGATTTGTATATGGCATAAGCTTTATCTGATAATTTCATATGTACATTAAATATTATAGATTCAAAAAAATGATTTTATATAAACAATTAGGGAGGTCATATATGTCTCGCACTAGAATATAGGCATCTCGCAGGATGGTACGTGACGTTACACACTGCAAAATTGTCTCAAAATTATTTCGTGAATAAATATTTGTCTTGAGACACAAAAATGCTAGTGTTTCAATGTCACAAACAATTTATCTTGTGGTTGTATACAGTCAGTTAAGAAGTAGTATCTTTCGATGAACAATAGCGAATAACAAGTTCGATACAATCATTCTATCCATGCTTATTCTACTAGGTAAACTGATTGAAGAACTTTTTTTTATCTTTTTTCAAAGATGAAAAGAACCCAGCTCCTTGTAGTCCATGCTATAAAGGCTCGGACTTCGGATTGGTGATGAATAAGCACGCGCGTTCCAAGCCACGGCTTACAATATGACATATTTTCCAGGGTTCCTCCTCGCTTTCCCCAGGTGAATGATGTTATGGTACCTTAAGTAAAATCCTGACCGATAACTTCTCCATCCTCTATCTACCCGATCTCGGGCCGAGATAAAAATGCTAAAAAGTCATAAATAAATTCAAACTCAAAGATGCAACGAGTTTATGAAATTCCTAATTTAAAAAGTCTCTGGCCCTATCAGCAAAATTCGTCGGGCGAAAGTTGGGCCAACCGCGAAATTGTTGGGATACGGTTGGCCCTTCCCCGGGCCGACGAAGCTTGCTGATAGGGGGCTTGCATTGGATGATCCCAATGACTTTTATTTTTTTGCGATTTCTCCCTCATTTTAATATCAGAGTAGCATATCCAACCACGGTAGCCGTGTGGTCTCAGCCGTCAGGCCAGCGTCTCCAAGGTTCTGAGTTCGTATACCGGCTGGAACATGAATGTTTGTGGATTTGCCAGACTTAATGTCTAGTCGAATCGAGACTCCTAAAGTCTTTATTTTCTAATATGACCCAAAATTCAAAGTTTACAATGGTTTTATTTTTTTATACATAATCAGATACAACATGCAGTTATTTATTTGAAATCTATTTCGTTCCTGAGCAACTTATGTCTCATATTACTCGGAACCTAACAGTTTTAGCAGCTCTCATTTTTTAAATCACCAGTGCGCTTTTACCCTTATCCACACTGAATTGATCACCATTAGACACTCTTCAAATTTACACATCACATTAATATGTAACTTCTGTTATCTTTGTATAGTTTCAAAATAAGGGTATTCTTACTATATTGGGTTCGTTTCTCAATACTTGATATACGTGTGCCCGCTTCCAGTTGTCACCAATGATAACATAACTACTAGCTTATGCAAATATCGATATCTTTACTGATGTTCACTAATGACAAGGTATAATGCCAAGACAGATTTTGAGATACACATTTTTCCATTTACTGCCAAAGAATTACTCAAAAACATCTATTAGTACTCATTCTTGTATGAGCTCTTACCAAGAACATAAAAACACATTTTTTAATGATTATACTTCATGAGCAACTATAATATCTCCAATATTGAAATTACAACCTATTAAAATCAATCACAACATAAAAAGCGTAAAAGAATGTCAAACTTTTGTGTCTTAAGGAAAAATATTAAAATCTGAACAAGGCTCACACAGACTATTTGTTTGAAAATGTGCAATTTAAATATGCTTTGAAAACATAACATTTTTATGGAGTGATTTCCCACTTGACAACTTCAAATTTACACATCAAAATAATATTGTAACACTTAGAGTAACACATTATCGGATAACAATCGAATTACACTATTTCGCACTGTAACTGATGCAAAAATATAGCACAAACATTCTTCGTGCCAATATCTACCTGGTGCCGTATCACAACGCCTTGGAGTTCACAAAATGGTGCCGAAGAAACGAAAAAAATGACAGTGTATCCAATGGTAAATGAGTCTCAGTTGTAACAGTACAAGTATCAACTCAATCCAATAGATTGCTTCAAGAGCATCATATTATAAAACTAACAACTGATAATTCATTAACTATCAATCCATAAATAGAGAAAACTGTTGAAATGCACAGTTTCGGTTTTTGGAAATCCTGGCTGGAGTCGCAAAAAACTGAAACGCGCCCAACCCAAGATCTCAAAAGAGGACAACACAGACAAATAGGGTCGCCAGAAGCTTAGAGTACCCACGCAACGCATCTAACCTAACCTCTAGCTCCAAACATTTTCTACACCCCAGACGAGCGGCGCAGAAATGCCTTCCAGATTTAAGAATATTTGGGAAAGAAGATTCCAGATCCTTGTGATCGCTGTAAAAAAAAATAGATCGAGGGAGGAAATGCCGGTAAGGCGACACCTCCAATCTTTTAATTAGATCGTCAGTTCATACTCTGAAGCACTAGCTGGTTTAGATTAGCGACAGATTAAGAAATAAAACGCAGATCTTTACGCATAACGACTCATATGTGACTCATACTGTGTCTTTACTCACTTCGAAGTCTACAGGGTGGCAAAGGACGACGTCTTACCTTTACCTTAGTAGGGCCCACATCTGTAGTCTGGAATCGCAATTCCTGAAATAAAGACGAACGAACACCAACGAATGACGGTCGCAACTCAATCTAAACGTCGTGTCATAATGCACAAATGCAAATAATATTTATTCACACAAATCACATGCTGGAGTCACTTCATATGTCAACGCAGAGATAACCAGAAATTAAATATGTAGTTCCTTTCCCAAGTTATCACATCTCAGCTGGCGAAAGAATTCTACCACTGGCCTACGGATTTATGAACCTACCTAATCTAATTAAAACGCATCACTCAAAACGATAGGTTTACCGAAACACAGAAATAATTTAGTATCAATTGCTGTCAACTTCACGTAACGATTAGTAGTTAAATTCCAATGAATATCATGTCAAACATTAAATAACTCACTGTACATCATAAATATTACTATACACTGTATGAGGATTATCCACTAATGCCTTAAATCGTACCTGGTTAACTGAGAGGTTTCTATACGACGTTCACTGAACAGAAACACAAGATTGTTCGAAGAAATATAAAAATTTCATAATCCCAATTTATTACACTCAACTTACATAACGCAAGCTTTCGGATATGATAATCTCTTAAGAATCAGAACAGAACTACTGTGGATTTGAAGGAACAAACAAATTTGAAAGATCTATCTGGTATTCATTGAATTAATTAAGCAGAACTGAAGGTTTCGTTGTCGAATATAAATGTCCCTCATTTCTATAATAATTAATAAATCTTGCTGATATTTTCACAATTTTTTCCCAAAACATTGGTATTTAATTTAGAAAAGTTTTGCCACAGTATTACTTACACGAAAGAAGTTATTGTCCAAAATACTTCGTATAGAAAGAATCAATTTTGCTCTATTAATTGCGTGACGTCATTACAGATGATTACTACATTATACAAAAGACGTTCTGAATAAATCTTGAAAAATGCAAAATAAGGTTATAAAATGTGACTTTTTATCGGATAATAGTGGCTGGAGTTGAAACCAAGATTATCTAACCATATCGAATTATTAAATTTACTAATAACATCAAAACGGTACGCAAAAATAGTCCAACAGACATGTGGCTAATTTGACTAGGGAATGAACACATGCGGTAGCAGTCAACATTGCTAACCGGGAATTTCGAAATGATTTAGAAAACTGGAGACGAAAAATTGGTATAAGATTATTGAAATCTAACGATCCGATACTTGTAATGTAAGAATTCGGCTAATAGCGGCCCCATACTGAAATTTAGAACATACCGTAAATTTTGACAAATAATCTCAAAAACAAAATATTAAATTTAAGGAGTTGAAAATCTCGAAATAATGTCGCCGCTGAAAAGTCCTGGTAGCACTGGTATCGTTTATATTATCAGATCAATAAAATAGCTCACAAATAAGTATTTTTTAAAAAAAAAATATTAATTTAAGTTCTCTGTTTGTGAAGTGCAAAAGTATTCTATGCTTTATGAAAGAACTATTTTCATATTATTACGAAAGTACATGATAAAAGTAGTTCTAAATACTCAAGTACGCCTAATAAACGCCAAGATGTGTGCTTGTTTCTTGGTTTCTGTTCTAGTTTTCTTTCTTGCTGCACAGTGGTCTTTATCTCTTTTCAGATCTTGAAGGTACATGTTGGAAGGTACAAGATGTGCGTCTGTTTCATTGTACGTACAAGAGGATGTACGAAATCAATAACATAACGACATATTGAATATGTTACAAGTAGAATGAAAATTTGAGTCGTAGAAAAAAATAACTAACTTCTCTTGCATACGGTTACTATTACATATGAAAGAATAAAACCACGGTAACGGCGCTATAAAACAATGACTAAGTCTGAAGACAGTTACTTTTAACTATCATAAATGCTCTTTATTACATTATTTATTTTAGTCCACAATGGTTCGTGGTGGTCTTAAATCTTGCATCATTATTTATCTCATAGAACGATGAGAATTTGCACATCTACGCAAGTCGGGTGACAATACAATATTCCACTGTTACTTTCATATATTTCTATATATTTATATATTTTAAAAGCATAGTTTTTAATATTACTCATAAATACTGGCCTGTGACGCTGTGGCGTTTGACTGGTTGCAGCATACCTCAGGATTTTGTGACGGACAGGTAATTCGCCCTCACATGATTATAATAACA
>JAGDQP010025982.1:812-26370 GCA_022664845.1 Lepisma saccharinum
GGGGAGGTGAAAAGATGAAAGAGGAAGTTGCTAAATTATTCTCGATGTGCTTGAGGAAGAGAGAAATACCCAGAAGTTGGAACAATGCCGTTATCATTTTGTTGTACAAGAAAGGGGACAAAGAACGCGTCGAAAACTACAGACCAATTAGTTTACTGTCAGTCCTATACAAAATGTTCACCAAAGTTATTTTGAATCGTATTGAACGAGACTTGGATTTTAATCAGGGAAGGGAACAAGCCGGATTTCGTCGTGGATTTAGCACAATGGACCACATACAAACATTGAATGAAGTTATGGAAAGGACTAATGAATATGAACTTCCATTATGTTTGGGATTCATAGATTTTGAAAAGGCTTTCGATTCGGTCTCCTTGTCAGCAGTACTTAAATCACTTGAACATCAAGGCATCGAAAGTGCATACATCAAGTTACTGCGAAACATTTACTCGACTGCCACTTCTGTCATTAGGCTGCATCAAGACAGTGAAAAATTTAAAGTTGGAAAAGGGGTAAGGCAAGGAGATTCAATTTCTCCGAAACTGTTTTGTGCGGTCCTGGAGAGAGTGTTCCAGAATTTAAACTGGGATGAAGTTGGAATTAAAATTAATGGCGAATATCTTCATCATTTACGGTTCGCTGATGATATAGTCCTGTTTGCTTCAAGTGCAGAAGAACTACAAACCAGAATGGAAGAACTGAGTAACGAGAGTTCGAAAATAGGCCTTAAAATGAACTTATGTAAAACAAAAGTAATGTACAACCAACATGCTGCAAAGAAGGAAGTGAAGATTAACGGAGAGACAATAGGCATAGTTGATGAGTATGTTTACCTAGGCCAGCTTAAAACATCGAGTGCAAAGTTGACTGATGAAATAAATAGAAGATGTAAAATGGCGTGGAGTTCTTTTGGAAGACTACACTTTATTTTCAAAAGCAAACTTCCAATGTGTCTGAAGCGTAAAGTTTATAATCAATGTGTCTTACCTGTAATGATGTACGGCTGCGAAACTTGGACATTGAATGCGCAAACGACTCAAAGATTGAGAGTCACACAAAGAGCAATGGAGAGGTGCATGCTAGGAATAACCAGGAGGGACAGGAAGAGAAATGAATGGATTCGCGCACAAACAAAGGTAGAGGATGTAATCAAGACTGCGAAGAAGATGAAGTGGAGATGGGCCGGTCACATAGCTAGACGAACAGATGGAAGGTGGACGACAAATGTACTACAGTGGATTCCTAGAGAAAAGAAACGACCGAGACGACGTCCAAATGTAAGATGGGTAGATGAAATCAAGCGTTTTTCAGGAGCTACATGGATGAGGATATCAGCAGACCGAGATATGTGGAAAGAAAAGGGGGAGGCCTTCATCCAGCAGTGGATAGAAAACGGCTGAATATGATGATGATGATGATGATATATATATATATATATATATATATATATATATAGAGAGAGAGAGAGAGAGAGAGAGAAGGATGTATAATGAAGTTCATTATAAACCAATGTATATGTACACAGGTAAACCATTCCGCCCTGATTGTCTGAATGGTGTATGACGAAAACTGGAAGTATAACAAAGAGTTTCCCTTTGGAGAAATCAGTGTTATACTAAGATTGGAAATTGCCAGGTAGCTAGCGATAACTGCAACCAATCAGTGCACGTAGTGCTATTACAGTGCCTCTTGCGACAGGGGAAATTAGCAGTCACGCAGAGGGGTATATTCCCAACAAGTGAACAAAATTGATTTTCCATATTCCATTGCGTTGATGACGTCAGCTAAAAGATTTTGAGGGAATCTTTAAACCTACGGATAAGGTGTTTGATTACTTCTGCAAGGATGTCCTACATTTTTCTTTAAAATATGAGCAAGAACAATAAGAGTTGTGCTCTTGCACTTTGTTCTAATTTTAGTCGTAAAACAGAAGAAGTAAGGGCTGATTTACATGCACTCTTGCGTTGCGTGCTTTGCTTGCGATAAGAGTGAGTAGCCAATTGAAGCACGTGTTTTATTACGTAATACGTGGAACACGCAATAAAACACGTGTGTCAATTGGCTATTCATCCAAATCACAAGCAACGCAAGAAATAAAAATATTTTAGACTTCACTAGGCCATGATAGATGGTAACGTTTGAAGTCTGGCTCATATAACTGTGAAATTCAAAATATTTATCGCGTTCTACTAACAATTTAGAACCAACCCTGTCACGCTACTCTCCAGGCAACGACTGATTGACTGCTTGTGTATTTGATGTCGAAGTGAAATACTGAATATCGATTTTGTTTGGTGTTGCGTCCCCCTGACACCAGGAGAGCTACAGTCGCTAAGATTTCCCCATCTGGAGCTCGCTGAGTCATACATGGATCTTTGGTTCCCGGCAAATTCCTACCACTTACGTCATCCGCAAAGGAATATGGGAATTTAAAACTGTTCACTGTTGTCCGGAATGGACCCCTCTGATTATAAACTATTTCTGGTAGGCAGAAACACAACAATATTACATGTTTACGTTATATCAAATTAAACTAGAATTAATAATTATTATTTATGCTTCGATCGAAAATGACTCATAAACTATTAATTTTTATAACAATAATATCCATTTACATGGATCACTAAAAGTTATGGGCAATTGCGTACAGCAGACGTATTAGTTCACTTCGAGAGGAAACTGGCACTGCGACCTACCTCACGAATTATTTTGAAGAAATACGTAAATAAAATTAACACAAAATCTTATTCCTATTATATTTGACAAAATATATCAATGACCTAGATTCTGTAATACAGAATTAGGAATAACCTCAACAGGCTCTTCACTGACTAACATTTACGACCAACTTGTATTTCATTTATCACCGAGATTGTAAGAGATAATAATACTAGAAGCTCTGGCACAAGAATATAGTTGCTCGAAATAGTTGTGGTCCTAATATCCTGGGGTAGCAAGTTATAGTTATCCTGAAACAATTTTAGAAAATGTGGAATTCTTCATACCATAGGTATTACTGGAAACGGTGGTTATGTATAATTGAGGCGGTCTATGCAAAAGAGCACATAGCCCTGTGCTTAAATTGTCTATGTGCTCTTTTCCCATAGACCGCATTAATTGTACTTCTAAGTACAAAACCAATCCTTGTTTATGAAACGATAAAATAAAATCTATACTTTTAGTACAATTTGGACACACTTGAAGCAAAACTCCATGGAACTGCTGGATATGAACTTCACCTTGGACAACATACAGAACATGGAGGTTGGACACCAAGGAAACAGTGAAGAGAGAAGAGAATTCAGAAGGTCTACTCCATCGCGTTGCCTGTATCGACCCTCCCACAGCGTCGGGTGTTCGTTGCATATCTTACCCTCTTACCTTTCTTTTTTTGTGTTTTCTTCTTTTTCTAGCTCTGTTGTTTCAGAGATTAAAGTTATATTTTTCTTCAGCCGACTGCGGCACAGTCAAAAGGGTTTTATTCGTTCAAGTATGAAAGATGCCGATCCTATCCGTTATCTCGTGTATTGTTGAAATGGCGGGATTTCATTATTAATTTCTTTTATTACTTAGTTATTCTTTGTGTATCTTATTGCCTTATATTCTTCATTAACTTTTCTTTCTTGTGGGCCTAATACCCCCTTTTCCAGTGCGTGTGAGTGAAATTGATAGTGTATCTTCAGCATGTAAGTGGTTGAGTTTCCTTTTGAAGATATGAGTAAAGTGAATATGTCTGTGTAATTTGGTTGGCTTCGAGAATCGGTTTTCTAAATTCAGGTATGTATGGTTAATAGTTCTAAATTCTCCTCTCTCTCTCTGAAATCCAAGTCTGTTCCATATGTTTCGGTAGTGAAATTTTCTTTTCTTTTCCTAGTTCGGCGTCGGAGAAATTTCTTTAGAAATTTTGAAATATTTTACAATCCTATTTCTGGTTACGGTCCATTCAGGTAACCACCATCATTTGTTTTTACTCCGCTTCATGAGCTATTGTTCGGTACTCTTAGAGCTCTGCTTTTATCTTTTGCTTCCCTAGCAAGAATTTCATTCTCCCTTATTTTCCTTCTTAAGGGTTTATTATTCTCTATTCTTTTTTATAGGATTTCCCTTTCTTGCATTTCTCTTCATTTCTTAATTAAAAGATTTGTTTTTTTTTTCTTCTGAGATTTTACTCTCGTGTTTTCTTTTTACACCGATTTTCTTTACTATCTTGTTATCTCAGTAAGTACTTTATATCTGCAGTCTCCTTGACCTATTTCTTCCAAGTCCGTTGCTTTGTTCTATGTCAAAATTCTGTCTACGTTTCCCTAGCTTTTCTAAATCTAAAAATTTCGATTTTCCTCTGATAAGCTTCTTCTTTGTAATCTGGTTTCGGTTTTAACTTACATTTTACTATCACTAGAGATTTTAAAACTGTTCAGAACAGATACATATTGAACAATTTGACTGTTATTCAATCAAAAATAATCTATTTCGTTTCTAACTGAATTTGGGCCTTCAAATGTCAACTTCCTCTGAGCTTTGACACAGACTTCGTATACAGTTCAACGCGCTTCAACCCCCCTTAAAGTTCCCCGCATACTGAATTGTCATAATTGAACCAAATACATTGTGTTCTGACATGCATACCCAAGCCAATTGGGATAGTACACAATACTTCATGGATGCTTATTATAGTATGTCTGGTTCAAACATATGCACCAACTGATCATATTTTTGCTGATACATCTACAAAATAGGTTACATCCCGTACCAACGATAAGGCTAGTGTGATATATAATATCCACTCCTCCACCTTATCACGACCTGAGCCTAAGATGTCTAAAGGCCGCATATATACACTGAAGTGCAAAAAGTCATTGGATAGCGAGTGTGAACTAGTTGACGGTGTCGTAACATCGCGGCAAACCGGTCGAAAAGCGCGAAGCAGTTGGAGCGTGGTCAGTTGGTGCAGTGAAACGTCGTGCCCCGTAGTGATGGCAACTCGATGGAAATTATCGGCGTTTGAGTGCGGGATAATAGTTGGTGCTAGACAAATGGGACATCCAATTTCGGAAGTCGTCTGGACATTGCATTGTACTCGCTCCACATTGTCAAGGGTGGGCTATGAGTACCGTATTGGAGGCATTATGTCCCATTAGGGACAACGCAGTGGCGGTTCATGGGTGTTGAATGGCCGCGACCGTGAACGTCAGGACAGACTCGTCCAAGCAAACAGATAAGCAACAGTGGTTGAACTGATAGCAGGAATCAATGAAGGACGTACCATGAACGAGTTTCAGAGGTCAGTGCAGCGCAATTTGGTTTCCAAGGGGTATCGCAGCCGAAGACCGACACTTGCGTCGCTACAATCACTGCTAAAGGCGGCGGTGACTCACATGTGCTCTGGAAAATGTGTATTGGATCTTAGAGGACTAACAGCGGGTAGCGTGGTCAGATGAGTCACGTTAGCAATTGCTACGCGCGGATGGTAAGCCCGGGTGTGACGCAAACCCCATGAAGCCATGGATCCAAGTTGTCAACATGGCATTGTGCAAGATGGCGGTGGCTCCGTCGTCGTGTGGGGCGTGTTTACCTGGCATGATTTGAGTTCTTTGGTCCGCTTGAACCGGCCATTGACTGATCAGCTCTATATTCATCTGTTTGGTGACCATCATCAGTCCTTTATGAACTTCGTGTACCCTGCCAACAATAAGATTATCCAAGATGTCAATGCGCCATGTCACCGAGCTGCAATGGTGCACGACTAATTTGAGGAACATTCTCGCAACGTCCAACGCATGATTTGTCCCCGTAGATGAACCCTATGGAGCACATGTAGGATATTATCAAACGGGCTATTCGTGCCCAGGCCCCAGGATCCTTCACCTATAACAACCAGCAAATTGTCGCGTCCTTTCCACGTCTATTTGCTGCAATTAACCGTGCTCGAGGGACTGAGGACACACATTATTAGGTACCTACCTCATGACTTTTGACACTTTAGTGTGTATATAGTGGTTACCGTCGCTGACTATAGGGGTCCCGGTTTCGATTCCCGGCTCTAAAAGGGACTTTTTCCAAACCGAGAATGTCTTGAACGGTGCCCACCCAACTTCTTGATGCTATTGGGGAGCTCCTGAAAATAAGACAGTGGCGATCACAGTTGAGAGCTTCGGCTCTCCTATCCCAACCTCCCTCCAGGAGAGACTTCATACAGTAGTGGATTGAATATGGCTGTGAATTATATATATAACTTCGAATTATCATATATATATCAGCTGCGTAGCCTAGTCGGTAGCGCGATCGACTTCAGTGCGAGCAGTCCCGGGTTCGATATATATATACATATGTGTGTGTGTGTGTGTGTGTGTGAGTGTGTTTGTGTATATATAGAAGTAGTCGAATAAAATTTTGACCCTTCCCATAGAAAAAGTTGAAATGACGGGCCTATGTGGACCGTTTTTTTAAATGTATTTTTAATTCTTTGATTATTCAAATAATAGTATACACATAATAGAAAATACTGCAAATAATATTTACTTTTTTTTTGCAAGAATTAAGACAGATAATAAACGGACAGTGCAAAAAGCTGAGTTAGAACGAAAATTTGGTGAGATAAAGTATCCTCTCCGCTTCCTGGTTGACTACTTACTCTAATCTTTCATGAAAATCAGCCGTTATGGTTCAAAATAACGTGGAGAAAACGTTTAGTGAATCTTCAACGCTTCTGATATTAAGAAAATCAATAACAGTCACACACATTTCTAGGCACGATATATTGTGACAAACTATCAAATTCTATCTTCAATATTATAGCTACGACATTTTTGTTTGTAGTTTACTCAAAATTGTAATAAATTGACTAAAGTTCTTTTATTTGATAAACTGTTCACTTATTTCTGTGTACGTTACATAATGTAACCATTCGTCGATTGATTGTGACTGATTAGCTACCCAATAATCTCTCACATAGTGAAAGTCCAGGCACGCAGCCAGGGGCTGCTGGGCCCACCGTAAATTTTATTTGCTCCCCCAATATAAGTATTGAATTTTATTTTTGTTTCATAAGTCCAAGATCTCCCCCCTCCCACTCTTTGTGCCTGGAGGCGGGCCTGAGTGAAACACCAAGTGGATACAACCACCGGTCCCCACTGGGCTGCTTTCCTTGGAAGCTTGCGTTGCTTTTTTTTTTATTCCGATTGCGATTTGGGTACTCACCTTAGGGCTCATTTTCAAGCCCTCTTGCGATTTTGGTGAATAGTCAATTGAAACACAAGCTGTTTCGTGGTGTAGTTTTATTACGTGTTGTAACACGTGTTTCAAATGGTTATTCACCCAAATCGCAAGCGAACTTGAAAATGAGCCTTTAGTCTCAAACCAAGCAAGGAACACAAGTGTTCATGAAAATCAGTGTTCATGAAATATCAAGACTTTTCGTCTTTCCTTTCAAAATATGCTTCTATGTGTTCATATTTATTCATGATAACTGCTTTCTTGCATTTTTCTTAGATTATCTTAAATTAGTGAACATTGGTCATGTTACTCGTTAAGGTAAAGTCAAAGTCTTTAAATAGCAGGTAAAGCATTTACATTGGCTCAATGGTGTATGACGCAACTGGTAGATACTGTCGTTAAGCAAAGAGTATTCGTTTAGAGAAATCTGTCAATATTCTAGCATTGGAAATCGCTAGCTAGGTAACGACAACAACAGGCAATCAGGGCAAGTCATGCTATCACAGTGTCTCTTACGACAGGGGAATTAACCTAGACTCCACTAGGCCATGATCAGTAACATTTGAGATTTGCCTATCATATAACCGGGAAATTTAAAAATACTTATCAAATTCGACTTACAAGTTAGAACCAAGTCTGTCATGCCACGCGAAGTACTGAATATCGATTTTGTTTGGTGTTGTTCCCCTGACACTAGGAGCCCTACTGTTACTCATATTTCCATGGCAGGTGCTCGCTTATTTATACATTGACCTTTCAAAGTTTCCCGCAAACTCCGACAACTTACGTCATCACTGAAATTCAAAAAGTGTTCACTGTTGTCCGGAATGGCCCCATCTTAGGTAAGTCTGGTAAAGTTAAGTGCAATTATGAATTTTTAACCCTTATTATCACGAAATATATTTTTTCTAATTTTTTTCGTGAATTGTGTTTAAGTACTTCCCTAAGAACATAAAAAAATAACGTTTTACATTTGTTACCTTGTTCATTTGGCTGGAAGAGGGTGTTGCCATATGGCATCACGGGGCTATTCCACTGCTATATTATATTATCTTTTTTTGGAAATTCAGGAAGAGTAATTAATATATTTCTATATATTTGTAAGCTTTATTATTATGTATGTGTAAGCTTTATTTATGGCGGCCGTCGTACAAATGATAGTTCAATACGTGACAGAGTGAAAATCATAAAAACACTCTACGCACAAGCCAACCTTACACTTACAGCACATTGTACGCATAATTGAAGAGCATCCTTCCCCCGCGCACCTCCATTTCTTATTGTCTGGAATCCGTCGAACCAGGTGATCTCTTCCGTCATATCTTAATTCATCAGATACTCTGTTGCAAGACAATGATCGCTTTGATGAAAAGGATCGACCAACTTTTTTCTTGTCGGTTCCAAAAGTTGAAATGTAATACATAGCCAACTCCCTCCTAAATGACAGTTGCGGCTCAAACCTTCCACTAGATTTTCTTAGAACCCACACGTTGTGAATGCTGACATCGATCATCCAGGACAATAATGGCCAATACCATTTCTTATTCCTAATGTTGATGCGGTAGAGAGAGAGAGAGAGGTCTTCGTCCATTCTATTCGTTCCGCCCATAAAATTATTATACTGTGAAATAACTGCCGGTTGGGATATTGTAACGAATTTCTTCTCAGCTTGAGAAAACCTCTTGACTGTACCTACAGGTTTAGGTCCATGACAAGTAGAAGCAACTGTGACGATTCCATTATCTATCCATCTTGTGACACATATGCCACTGTCTTTGTTCAAAGCTGATTCATAGGATCCTCGTCTAGCTCCTTCTGATTTCAAAATTTTGTTATCCGTGAGCTCGCAGCCTGACGGGACACGGTTGTTTCTTACTGTTCCTGTGCCGAAGTAACCACACACACGCAAGTAAACAAGTAAGTTTTCGGAACTAAATAAATTGTCAAAGTGAAAACGATATGGACAATGAATTACGTTCTCCGGAAACTCATCTATCATTCTTACTAATGGAGCTGAAGCTTTGCCAAAAGCCTTTACCGTTTCCGAGTTCATTTCATTGGATTTTCCTTGAAAAACCTCAAAATTGACCAGATACCCTGTTACTGTGTTTATACACCACCCTTTGTAACCAAATCTAATTGTTTTCCCTTTTGATATGTTGCTTGCAGCTGTGGCGTCCACAATATTTCACCATGTTTTCATCAAAATAAAATTTCTGAACTGGTACAAAATGTTTCAAAAAGTTTTTTCGAAGGCAATTTATAATGGGACGAATCTTCCACAATTTATCATTTCTGTCAATGTTGTTGTTGTCATTAAAATGCAGGAAGCGTAGTATTTGTTCAAAACGATTTGGTCTCATGCCTAAATTCCGAATGAGTTCTTCCCCCATGTCCTTCTCGGAATCCCAATAGTATCTCTTTCAACACAAAACGTTGTATCCGCTCAAAATAAGAATAAGCATTTAATCTCCTCCTTCGATATATTTGGATCTGGAGAGTTCAAAAATAATGCATATTTCTTTGTCTCGATAAACAAAATTTCAAAAAGATTCTCATCGAGAAATAGTTCCGGCAATTTGTGAGCTGAAACATCTCTATATTTCTTAAAATCTCCTTCGGGAAATGGAATTGCAGGGGGCTGAAGATCGCCATTGTGAATCCTACTTGAAGTCCTTTTGATATCCTTGCGTCTATTCTTGGCCACGAAATCGTTTACAATTTTATGTATAATTTGCTGAGAAACAACACTCGCCGTGCAAGTTACTGGCGCGTGTGAAGCATCCTTTGTGAAAGCTGGAACACGATCTGTAGAATTTGAATAACCAGCAGACAACGAAGTGACTACTGCTGCTTGTAAAATTGAGGTTTCCTGTTTGCAAGAATCAACAGAGGAAGTTGAAAGACCATCATTTCTCCCAGTGCACAGAGCTAAATCTTCTAATAATGTGCCCGACTGGTTGCTCAGTCTCAAATCAACATCTGCCGACAACTGATTCCGTGACAAGTTGTCCAGAGTACCACCTGAATCTTCGTCAGCTGAGTCTTCATCCGTTAAAGATGACGGCTCTGGAGGTGCAATGAATATTGAGTCTAAATTGCTTCCTACATTACCAACAAGCAGCAAATCAAGAGCCTCCTGCAGAAAAAGTCCAGGTGTGAAAAAAAAAAAAAAAATACAGGCCATAAGTTCCACAAACCATGTAAAATATGGTAGTGGAATAGCCCCGTGTTGCCACTTGGCAACAGCAACATTTACATGCTTACTGTTTCGTCGTTTGCATGAATATGGAACCGATCACAATTATTATATTAACTTTCAAGTATTAAAAGTAAAATAGTAAGGATATTATGACAAAGCAATAATTAGAATGTTAGAAATATTTACTCAAAACTCGCATACTCCTCATACATGGCGTTATTTTTATAGAGCGAAACAAAAGATGTGCTACAGCGCCCCTGACAACAACTTGCTTTCTTGTCTTCTTACGCGGTAGCAGAAATATTCTTTTCCATTACTTAAACTGACAACAACAATTGCGTGGTGACTGATATTATCATAGATATTATCAACTACGCGCATCTATCTTCTACTGTTTTGCACTGTTGCGGAGTCAAATTTTGCGCCGAGCAGATATTTAGCGTTGGTATCCTGAACGTTGTTTTCCGTTGCCATATGGCATCACGGGGATAAAATGGGTTCTCTTGGCAACATTGAATATTGTTTTTGCTGACAATTGAATATTGTTTTTGCGAAAATGAAACAACGTTGCTAATGCTAACTTGGGCTGTTGTTAGGCTCGCCAAACGAAACTATTTGACGTTTTGAAATTTCGAATAAGGGCCCAAACTCCTTAAAGTTGTAAGGTGAATTTAATTGTCAAATTTTAGAATTTACCTGTGTGGTCATAGAGTTGTATTTATTTTGGTTGTGTTTTTATTACGTGAGACTGAAGCTATTTTGTAAGTCCCTCTTGTAATTTGCAGTGTTAAATTTGTTGTTTGTTTTTTCAGAAATAGCGTTTATCGAAGTGCTTTCGTGCGCTATAGAAGAATGAAAATTAATTCTACAGATATTTGCTGTAAGAATATTACTCGTATTGAGTGTAGCTTGTACGTTACAGTGGTTTGAACGATCCGAATCAACTAAATTGATTCGGAATGATTCAGAATCTTTTCCTTCGTATACCAGTAACTTATAGAAGTCAGGGTTCTTATTCCGAATTGGAGGGCCAGAAATAGCGAAAGTTAGGAAAATTTACAGGACGATGGATTTTTTTTTATCCAATTAATATAGGAAGAGTTGCATTATTTTGCGAGAGATTTGAACGGTATCAATTGATGCATAGGTGACGTTGAAAATCATACGGGTTAAGTTTTACTTTATCTACACCAAAGGACACCACTCTATTGACCAATATTATACGGTCAACACGAGTCGTTCTTAAAAAATTAAATGCCACTGTTAGTTTCATACCTACAAACCGACATGTAATTATCCAGAAAATAGCATGATAACCATACGAAATTAATTAATTCGGAAAATGCGCACTCCAGTCCATTCGGATATGGTGACACGTGGAGGAATACTAATGGCATAGCGACCATTCAGCATATCCTATTGTAATTTCATTTTAAATTAGTGACCATTGGAACGTGGAGGTTAGGTGCGGTCATATATCTTTACATTTTTCACTCTCGGAGCCGGTCAATTAGCGCGTGAAAGAAAATGACACATCACATCCCCACCTATGGCGGATGCATATATAGTTCCACGTATATCTACGTATTTCACCCTGATAACACCGGATCATGACTCTAAAAGTTACTTTAATTTGCGTTTCAATACTCCTACACACTTTGGTTACATAACCTTTCTCCTGTAAATTTTACTTTCTTTGGTGTAGATAAAGTAAAACGAATCCAGCATACGCGCGCATTATGACGTAAAGTGAAGGAATTATTTATTAATGACGGGACATATGTGAGATGGCAGGCTTATGTGACGGTTGCGACATTTCTATTGTACGTAAGTTTTGTTAGTGATTTTAAAGTAAAAGAGGAGTACAGGCAGTCTAGACCATGTAGGAACCTTACCTGAAAAAATTAATGCTAGTTCTGGAAATAGGTTTACTTTATGTTTTTTGGTCGCTGAATCCAAAGTTTTAACTTCCCACAAAAAAATTGCCCCGCCCCCCAATTTTGAAAGAATGCGCCAAGAAACGGATTTTTGCATTTTTTTTCAAAATGGTGGCCCGTACAATAATTTTCCAAGAGTACAAAATGATAGATCATATTTTTATTCGTAGACATTATTACCATTTTTCACCTAGAACGAACGGTTACGAAGTTATCACTAGTTTTAAAGTTGTAAATTTCAACCCTTAACAGAAAAATGAATTTAAAACAGTTTTTCGACATTTACGCAAAAATGGTACAAGATAAGAAAAAAATTCACAGTACACAAATTAAAGAACACAATTTTGATACTCTTCATTTTTTATTCGACCCATTGTTTGGCTAGAATTTGCATGTCTCTCCAATTATCTTAATTTAAGATTTTCTTCATTTGGTTCTTGTTTTGTCGTGAACAACAATTATTCCGAAAATAACTCGATCTATGAATGATTTTTTTTTTTAAATGCAGACGTATACTGCACATTTTCATAAAAAAATAACCTGAAAAACATATATGGGGAAGAGGAGTAATAATATGCTATACTTTTATCACTCGTTCACCGTTCTTCGTAGAATGCCTCTAGTAAATGTTATAATAAAGATATTTGAAACAAGACTGTCCATTGTATGATAAGCAATACGGTGAGAAGAGTGTGAGTAATGGTTGGTGATCTGCAAGTAGAAAAAACATTGAGATAAAGAGGGTATCTCATCTCCCCAAACATTTAACCCTCCACCTCCCCCACACATGCTTTTCAGGTTACTTTTTGATGAGCATGTGCAGTATGCAAGTCTACATAAAGAAAATCTTTCATAGTTCGAGCTATTTCCGGAATAATTGTTGTTCACGACAAAACAAGAACCAAATGAAGATAATTCTAAATTACGATATTTTGAGAGAGATGCAAATTCTAGCCAAACAGTGGGTCGAATAAAAAATAAAGTGAACCAAAAGTGTGTTCTTTAATTTTTGTATACTGTGAAATTTTTTTCGTATCTTGTACCATTTTCGCGTAGATGCCGAAAAACTGTTTAAATTCATTTTTCTGTTAAGGGTGGAAATTTACAACTTTAAAATCGGTGATAACTTTGTAACCGTTCGTTCTAGGTGAAAAATGTAATGACTTGGAAAGAAAAAGATATGATCTATCATTTTGTACTCTTGCAAAATTTCTGTACGGGTCACCGTTTGTGAGAAAAATGCGAAAAAACGTTTTTGGTACAATTTTTTCAAAATTGGGGGTGGGGGAGGCGGTCGGGGGAATTTTTTGTGGGAAGTTAAAAATTCGGATTCAGCGACCCAAAAAACATTAAGGAAGCCTATTTCCGGCACTACCATGAATTTTTCCAGGTAAAATCCTATATTTCCTGAACTAGAAGAAGAGACTAAATTTTGCTAATGTAACCAACCCGCCTTCACTCGCTGTCGTTCGCTCGGCATTAATGTGTTCCCTGTCGCCATTAGTGATCTTAAGTGTTGTTATAAGGGAAGTCTTATTAGCAAAATCAACCTAACCTGCCTTCGCTCACTCGGCATTAATATGTGATCTGTCGCCATTACTGAACTTAAGGTTTGTTACGATGGAAATCTTTGTTAGCGAAATCTGGAAAGTATAAGCAGTATAAACGGAAGTAAGTAACCTAATCTAAATGACCCGCCTTCGCTCGCAAAGGCCTCTCGGGTGTATTGAGGGGTAAAATAAACATAAATATGATTTTGAAGAAAGTTTGTAAACAATAATATATCAAAAAGATTTTAAGAATCTTATCAGTTTATCTTGGCCTGTCGATTCGGATCTTTACCCAAGTTTAGGCAAAGTTAAGTTAGACAAAGAAATCATCTGAACTGTTAGGTGCAAGATATAAGTGGGTGACGCTACATCCCCTTAAGGGCCCTGGGCTGTCAGACAGCTGTATTGCTTTGAAGTCGAGGGATACTGGATCAGCGTAACGCCTGTTCGTAGCCGTGTGTCCGCTACTTCTTTTATTCAAGTAACTCCCCAGTTGTCCTCACGTGCTGGCTCAACACCGAAATTTTGAATCCTCACCGGGAGTCGCTGAAGTCGCGCGCCCCCACGCAGGAGGTTCAGGTGCAAGATATGCTGGAGCCTATACAGAACGATATTCCTTTGTGAACGTCTCGTACAAAGCTTTGCAAGTAAAACAATCCTACGTGGTATATCTTCTTAAATATTTCTGAGGCACTCCAATACCCTCGGACAGTCACTGCAACAGGCAACACAGTGAATAACGCAGTAACAGTGTAGGTGTCTGTGTATAGCTACTCTGATCCAAAATAATTCACACGTAACCTAACCTGAGCTGGAGTATCATAGATAATCTGAAGCCAAAATAACTGAAAATAAACGATGAAAGGTATTAGTTCCGCAAAGGGGTGATCTTCCGTTACGCTAATTTTCCACGGGTGCAGTTCCCAAGGTGGTTGTCACTTTTTGCAAAATTTACAGGAGGAACAGAGATGGGGGAGACTTGGAAACATAAGAACATCGTTAGTAAAAGCGAAACGTAAGTGTGGTTGTTCGCGACAATTGCTGTGAAGTGGGAACTGTTCTTGTAGCTTAGGGTGATGGGCATCGTGTATAATTTATAAAAAGTAACTTAACTAACTAACCAACCCCTCTTCACTCTCTAGAGATACTGTCCATGTTTTGTAGCAAAATACGTATCATTCATAACACAAAGTGCCACAATTAGTCACAATTAGTAATCCTTAGCATGGCGCCATGGTTGTGCTGATGATCAACTAGAGTGCGTATTTATATGTTTATAGAAGTGCCTGTAACCGGAAATAAATGAAAAACTAGTAAGGATTGAAAATAGTTTTGAATAGGGCTATAAACTCGATGTTCGGAGTTTATGCAAACTATGGAACTGCAGCATTTCCCACTATTTTGGCCATCTCATGATTTAAGTACGCTGGGGTCACCTCAGTACCCATGTTGCAGATTCGTTGCATCGATTATATTGACGTGAGTCCCTTCGGAATCCCTCCATTTTGACAATCTACTTGCAATCTATGCAATCCAAACGTCAACGCGAGCGAGCATTACTCTGAGCATCTTTAAAAGGCTTTCACTGCTGGCACGTCTCAATGATGGTGATATCGGGTGGGAGAAGATTCATACTCAGGCACAAAGTAATGTCAAGCGAGCGGAGAAAGCAGAGGCAGGTTAGGTGTCATCCATTGCACTTTCCAATCGCCATAACGGACACTTTCCAATTCTCACCCTTAAGTTACCTTCCGCTACTGCAAATGGTTCCCTCTTCACCGCCCTTTCTGCTTTGGTGTGCATTAACTTGAGGAGAAGCACCCGTACATTTCTCAATATTCACGAACTCCACATCCCTTTAACAGTATCTTCTGTAAATTTTACATTTCAGTTCACCCCTCTACGAACATAAACCCAATAAAATAAAATGAAAAAGAGAAGGGCACAAGGGTTATGAAAAGATTGCATGAAGCAGTTGGTATATATTAGGGTTTATATGAACTTATTTTCAACTCACGTTAAGTCAGTCGGTTTCGGTGACGATTATGTTAATTAATGTTATTTGATAGATAAGCATTTTCCTAATGTGGGTATTGTCAACCAGGAGAACCAGTGTTGAACAACACTAAAAGGTAACTTTAAACATTTAACCGTACTAATTCCATCATTACTCCCAAAACACGAAAATACCTCTTACCCGAAAATTTCTCAGATACCACATTACAGAAGTTTAGATAGTTTTGGTGAACATAAATTATTTGCTGCAAGTTGTCCTTAAATTGACTTAATGTTAGATTAAGTTAGGTCGGATCATTTTAGCACATATAGGAGTGTCTGAATTTTTTATTCAGTGTGAAATAGGTATTTATGAAGTTTATTGTTGTACGTCATTTCTTAATAAAGGTAGAGGCTTTGAAAGGGTAAACATGTCGCTTGTGCTGTGCGCATGCGCCGTGAACGATGCATGGGGGATGTGGAGGTAGCACTCTACGTATTCTCGATCTACGTCTCGAAGTGAGGTGAGGTGGTCGATCCGCTCTACTGTCCTTAAATCCCAAGGTACCCAGTAGTACGAAGGGCGCTCTGGTACTCAATGTGATGGGACCGAGCTGCTCAGTTGATAGAGCATTGGCTTAGCAATCGGAAGATCCTCGGAACGATCCCAGCGACCGCCCATCATGTTTGAGAGTTTTCTATGTTTTTTCTTCAGTCATACTAACGAGGCCTTTTCAATGTTATTTTTCCCACCCTATTCCGGCCTGAGATGCCTAAAGGCCACAAGCACCACGGCTTTGTTTCTCAGAATTCCACGAAACAAACCTTGCAGTTGTTACGGACTACATAGCAAATTCGTTGGATGAAGGCAGACAAGTTGATGTGATTTATATTGACTTTGAGAAAGCATTTGACAGAGTTAATCACAATATAATACTGGAAAAATTAAATCACTTCTCACCCACTGTGATTAGGCTCCTCTATTCGTACTTAACAAATCGGAAGCAATCAGTTGTCTATAAAGAATACAAATCATATGAATATTCTGCACTCTCAGGAGTTTCTCAAGGTTCGAACCTAGGACCTTTATTTATTATTCCTCTTGTTAATGACCTTCCTGATTATGTGCCTGATAATGAAAAATGTTTATTTGCAGATGACTTCAAAATATATACAAAAGTCAACTCTATGGGAGACTGCATAAGACTTAAGCAAAGCTTACATAATATTACAAATTAGTGTTCTATTAATCAACTTGGAGTCAACATAAGTAAATGTAAAGTGATCATTTAATAGAAATAAAACCACTCATCAATTTGATTATTCCATTAATAAAATTGTACTAAACAGACCTACTGTAGTTAAGGATCTTGGTGTCAGTTTTGACTCGAAATTGACTTTTAACATACTCGTTATAAATATAACAAATGAAGCCTTGAAGTTACTAAGGTTCGGAATTAGGACGGGAAGAGAGTTCAACAATATATCAACATAGGAAAAAATTTACTATGCTTATGTTCGCTCCAAGGTAGAATATGCTTCTTCTATTTGGAATCCATATCAATTGAAACATTGCCAACAATTAGAGATAATCCAATCAAAATTTCTTAAATTCCTGACTTTTAAAGAAACTCGAATCTATCCTGCTTATGATAGTTACAATGCAGTCATTAGGAACTTTAATATTCAGAGCTTGGAACAAATGCGCAACATTGTTGATCTGTTATTTCTTCAAAAAATTGTTCAAAATAAGTTAGATTGTATAGATTTAGTTCCAACATTACAGTTTCGTGTCCCATCATCTAAAACTCGCGTTAATAATACTGGTCTCTTCCAGTGTAAAAAGGCAAGAACCAATATCTTGATGAGGTCACCAATCGGGAGAATTTGTACAGTATATAACAAATTCTGTACAGTTTCACAATGATCTGGACGTATGCCATATGTCGCCGAATTTGATGCCATTGTCAGTAAACTCTGTACAATTACTTTGTAAAGCTCAACACTGTAATTAGGCCATTACCTGTTGTGTTGTCACTAAATAAATAAAATTCTAATTCAGTTTGATAGGAGGCTGAGTGCACCTCAGAGTGGGTGAAGAAAAACCTCCATCGTCCTTGCCGGGATTTGAACTCGGGCAGCCCGATTGTACGATGTAGGAACGTAAAAGTTTAGCTCTGAATTAGTTATCGCTACGCGAAGGAAACACGACTGTATATTTTTATATCACGGTGGGGAGCGACAGTGTGGCCAAACGTGAGACGGTTTGTGGCGGCCAAGCAAAGGTAGGTTTGAGACGAACAGATGCTGTTTGTAAAGCTAAAGGGCTTTAATTTTGTGTTTCTTCACTACATGATATATACAAAAGTAAGCGCATTGCTATCGCCTTTCAGTAAGAAATATTGCACGACAATAAAATGTATACATAACCGCTTATGTTAAACAATAATTTTCACTTCACTCTAAAATATCTGACAAGAATTGCGTGACTTATAATGTGTAGCCATATTCTTGCCCTGTGAAAATGAGGTGGACTGAGATAAACCTAATTTTTCAGACAAGTAAAAAACTTTTCTTGAAAAGCTAGTTTATGATGACCCCAGAGAAGATTAACTGGCAGACTCCGTGAATTCCTCAGCTCATTTTTTTAGAACTATATAGGTGTCTAGGTTATGACATGTAATCGTATTTCTGATAGGGTTCCCACACATCTGGAAAACCTGGAAATGTCAGGGAAAATGTAGATTTGATAAGCACATCTCTTTCACTTATTAAACTGTAGATGTAGGATTAGTACATCTTGTGCAAAATTTAACGCCAAAATTAGCCCAGTGGTTTATAGCTTGTGAGCACGGGTGTGTAGCGACCCCGGGGCCATACCTAAATTTAACCATACTTCTTGTTTCTGGTTGAATCTGATTTTTTTTTCTATCACTTCATTCCGTCAACTTTTCTTTCGCAAGAAGTCAAAGGAAAGCCGGAAGGGTAATTTAAGCTAAAGAACGAAGCTGTTCAAAATATTGCTATATTTGTGTGCTTTCTGATTATTTATATATATTTTTTAATCCTTTCTCGAAATACAAAAATCTTCACTAATTCAAAGAAAGATGATTTCTTGTAACATTAATCAAGTGTTTCATAGTACATAATTTGATAACTTCAATCTAGAAAGGTGTGTGTACTAAACTTTCATTGTATACTGAGCTTCAGCTGGTGTATGGTTATCGAAATAGAAAATTTTTGTTACATCTTTAGAGCTTCCGTTTCTAGATTTTCTTTCCATGTGACGCTCAAAGTAAACACTATTTTTAAGAGATAAAATTGTATCTTGAAGTTGACACATTTACTTTCGGGCTAAAGTTATTGTATCACCATAGCTATTTCTGTATTGTACAAATTAGCTTGATGTTAATTGTGAGGTGATGATAACTCTTCATAAAATATTTGTATTTACAGCTTACATTTTTTGTAAACAGAAGGCAATTTCTATGAGCCTTCATTTATTACTAAATCATTGTGACTTAAGTTACCTTTTTTGTTTGCTTTTTTTTTTCGTGTGATATTTATGTGAAAGTACATAAGAATTTGTTAAATTGGAAGTAAGGCCATACCCCATCCAGGACCTTAACTAGTTTTAGCCGGAAGGTCCTCAATATCAATATGTTTACTTTAACATGTTTTAAATTCAGGAAGTAGCGCCGTTCTGAAAACAATTAGTCACAATTTTCATGTTCAAAATACTGTACTCTTTTGAAATTAAAATTTATAATGAAATATATTTGATAGATATATAGGAATTATGACCTGGAATGTGGAGAGCAAATCACCTTTTTGTCACTTTTCAGTCACTTTGTTAAAATTTTCAGTCACATTTCTCACCTATTTTGACAGCTGCAAGCACTCGCCGACCAGCATAAGGAAAGTTGTGTAAGGTATTTACATTGTATAACTTCGTGTTTTGAATCTCTAAACAAGGCGATGAATAAAAAGGAATTTTTTGATAATAATTGTTCTTCGTGCGTAAAAATATCACTTGGTAGAAATAGACCACATTCTGACCGATGTTTATTTAAAAGAAAATAATTTATGCATAATGTATTGATTTTATGGATGTAATACTTTCTGAGCTACCCGTAATTCAAATATAATTTCTCTTTCTTCTAGGTGTCACCTGTTAAACAATGAAAACAACTGTTAATCAAAAGCTAGTGGAAACAGGGGAGAAAGATAGGTAAGGCAGTAGAAACACTCTCCATGCCTTTCTACGTACAGGGTGAATGAAAACAGCTCCTTACAGAGATTGCCATGTTATTCCTTGGCAAATTCTAAGACGGAACTACTTTTTTTGTAATTTACTTGCTAGGCATCGTTCTCGAGAAATTTGAGGAGACGGGGGGACTCCAATATTGTAATGCATATACCGTTCATACATGATGGTGTACCTGTGAAGCATTTTCGAGCTCTGTGAGTCTATATTAAACTAGATGAACCTACGAAATGTTAATCCTTATTTCAGAACCTTATGACGAGAGTCCAGTTTAGTTACATTTTCTGTTTAAGGCAAAACATAAAGACTGAATAAGAAACTAGTTTTTCTGTCCCTTCAGAAACTGAACTCGGGCTTGAAAGTTGGCTCCATAGACGAAGACCGCTACATCATTTAGTATTATACGCTTTATAATGTCCTCACCTTAAATTTTTTACATTTAATTCTACGAATCAAAGTCCATTCAAGAAAATTTATTGCAGGGAGTAATTTTGTCATAGAATTTGTAAAGGAATAATGCAAGAAATTCCTTGGATACATAATATATATTAAAGTTCATTGGATACGTTTTTTGACGTACTAATACTATGAACTCATAATGGGGCAAGCCTCAGAACGTTTCTAGAACAGCTGAACCAGTTCCGTGTTGTCCAGTTCACTTGGTCCATCTCAAACACAAAAGTCACATTCCTTGATGTAGACACCACTTTCGTAAACAACACCCTTACTACTTCAGTTCATATAAAACCAACCAACCACATGCAATACTTACATTATTCCAGTTATCATCCTTACCACACCAAAAAAGCTATACCCTTTTCCCTTGCCCTCAGACGACAGCGCCTGAATTCCACCACCTCCGCAACCAAAACCTACAACCAACGCCTCCAGGAGGCTCTAGTCAACCGAGGCTACCCACTTAACCTCGTAACAAAACAAATCCGACGTGCAGCCACACACACACTACCTGCTCCTACTTCTGACACCAACCCGAATCCTCAGTCCTTAATCACACAATTTCGTTCTAAAATTACCAAGATCAAACAAATTCTGCATTCTCACTTCCATATACTCCAATGTGGCGCCGATACGAGATCTGTCTTTCCCACCAGGCCGAGATTAGTTTTTCAGCATCCTACCAATCTTAGAAACATCCAGGTCTACACTAACCATTCGTCCCATTTGCCTTGCGGACGCGCAGAACGTCGCCAATTGTTTTTGTTGTGGTCGTCCGCCATGTTGTTTTTCGATCACTTTAAGTTGTGAACGTATGTTAAGCGAACTTCTTTATTGTCTACTCTACTGATGACGCATGTATGCGAAAATTATAAGTTACTTTACAGTGTTGCGTATGTAATTGTGTACTTGATTTTCATCGAGATATTACGTAAGTACTAATCCCTTGCTTTCTATTAAAATTTCAGCTATTAAATTGCCTATCCGGCCTTCTTCTGTATGTACTTTATATATGTAAAGTACATATAGAAGAAGCCCGGATAGGCAATATAATAGGTGAAATCTGAAGAGAGAAGAAAAGTATTGTACTTACGTAGTATCTTGACGAAGATCACGTGCACAATTACACACTATAAAGTCACTTATAATTTTCTGCTTTAGCCTTCTTCCATTGTAGACGGGAAAGAAGTTCACTGAACACACGTGCACAATTTAAAGAGATAGAAGAGCAAGATGGCGGACATCCAGATCAAAAACAGTTGACGACGTTCTGCGCGTGCGCAAGTACAGATGGGAAACAGGTTTTGGAAATTGTGTTTTGTGTTGAAAAGTGAGCTGGGTTCAATAAATAATAATAATAACTGGGCTCAGTAAGGGAAATGTAGTCAGGAAAGTGGAATACAGTATAGAATCGCACCCCGAAAAAAAAAGTGGGATTTAGTATGGAAAACGGTGTTAGAGAAGGTGGAATATAGTACAGGAAACGCAATGAAAAGGAAGTAGGTTACCGAGTCAATCACAAAAAGTAGGAGCCAATATAGAAAACTCATATAAATCCGACTCTCCGTTTTCCATACTATATTCCACTTTTTTCGGAGTGCGTTTTCTATACTGTATCCCACTTTCTTCGACTGTGGTTTCTGTACTGTATTCAACTTTCCTGACTACGTTTTCCTTACTGAGTGCCAGTTTTTATTGTTCATTTATTGTACCCAGCTCAATTTTCAACACAAAACACCATTTCCAAATCCCGTTTCCCAGCAGTACTTGCGCACGCGCAGAATGTCGTAATTTTTTTTTTCATTTTGTTTTTCTTTCTTCTCTAGAACTGAGGATGGCTGATGTGGAAAATTATAAAACTCTGGTAAACTCGATTTTTGTATGGGCCGGTCTAGTAACTGTGGACTTCGGCTCGTCACGATTCGCCTTTAGTTGTTAAAATCCACACCATGCCCCTGCCGGGACTCGATTCCGCGACCTTCGAGCCGATGGCCTACCGCCGCAGACCGTTCGGCCACCCGGCCGGATAGAAAATTATAAGTGACTTTATAGTATTGTTAAGTGTGTTATTGTGCACGTGTTCTTCGATAAGTACAATTCCTTTGCTCTCTCTTCAATTTTCAACTACTCTTCCCCGCTTCCTCCCTTCATTCGCTGGAATGAGTGAGTTATCCAACCACCCGTTTTTAGGAACGCTTTTAGGATGGCCAGTTGTCCTGCTTAACAATCGAGTCGGAAGCTGATTTGTTACTTTTTAGTTGTTTCGTTTAAAAAGTATTTAACTTCCCATCATTCTGATAATTTCGATCTAAGGCATTTTCGACATTCGTAAATTTTACGAAATTTCAGTATAGTAAGTAAATTGGGAACCCTGATCATATTAGTCTGCTTCATTAGTTTTCAGAAAAGAGGCACCGGGCCGTATCGATTTTGGCCATCCTAAAAGCTTTACGATGGCGAAATTTTTTTTTTCAAGAAATTTCACATGTTAGATTTTTTGGTGGTTTCTCCATGGAATATAAATATCTATATTGCTTTTTGTTTTCAGTAGTGTATAAAGTAAAACTGGTCCAAACCAGAATCGCACAGGATCAACATTTCTTTCCGCGTTTTGCAAGTTCCATTTTGCGGAAGTTTTTGTGTATTTTGACGATACTGTCAAGAGATGCTTGAATATCGGCAGAATGCTTAGCAATGAAAGTAAGAACGTCAGATAGTGAAAGATCAGTTAACAAATGCTGGAAGATATATGAAGCTGTAAAGAATATGGAACGATGATAAGCATAACGAAAACAGAAGGAATAATGATGGGAAGAAAGGAAACTACAACGGATATTAAAATTGTTAATTGATCATTTACAAATGGGTCATTTTGTGTAGATGCACCAACAACGGAAATACACAAGTACATAGTAAAATAAAATTGTGCAATCTGTTCTTAATGCTAAATTAAAAATATTGATTTCAGTGCATGTGTGAAATGGTATGTGGCCATTCCATGTTATATCATGTAGTCACTTAACACACTATCTTCGAATTGTACTATTGAAAATTTGAAGAGGACTTTTGCCAACAAAAGTTTACGTCCAATAGGTTGTTCTTTTGCTATTTTTCCCTCGTTGAGACATAGTCAGAATGTCTTGCTGCTGAGGATATACAGAAGATGGTGCTGGACCATGTGGATGCAGAAAACTGATAACAACCTCATGAGAAGTGTCATTCACACTTAGAACACACCCTAACCACCATTCGTCACCATAAACACATGTGACAAACCCTCGAATTTTATCTGAGGACAGAGGTTCTGGTTCAGCACTGATCTGAAAGTTTCTGCTAACTGTATCGGTAGAAAACCTCTTTACAACTATTTCTTTTGTTGTAATAGGCGGGAATGCATGTAGCTTTTTTTGTTACAGGTATTGTGGTAGCATTAGTATACCTAGCAGACAACAACTCTCCTTCTGTTACAACGTCTTGCTCTCGTACATATGCAAAGTTCATGTTAGGTAAATTGCCAACTGCCCATTCAAACAGTTGTCTTGAGATCATGATCTGACCTGAGTAGGGGCCCTGCAAACTTCCCTAGCTGCCAGTCTCTTCAATGTACCTCCAAAACCTTCACAAGTAGTCTTTCCGTGGAATGTAGCAAAAAAGCACTCAGCAGGAGCTCCAAAGTCATGTATATGATTCATTAAGTTTATAAATTTGTATTTGTTTTTATATTGGGCGGGCACATCCATCAGAAAAGTAAAAAACTTTGGTCATGGGAATTCTTTTCTCCTTGAGGAATGACATGAGATATTTCTGAAATGTGTGAACTGTGGTGGTATCATGTTGTATTGAACTGTGGTGGTATCATGTTGTAAACAATCTGAAATTACAACTAGATTTATAGTTGTTTTTTTTTTTTTTTTTTTAATCCTGGTAATGCAAAAGCTTGTGCATTGTTCCAGTGGAACCCTTGAACTTGATCTTGCAAAATGAAAGAATAGTTTTCAGCAAAATCACATACTACTAACACTTTCACCAGTGTCCAAATTAGCTTTGATATCCTTTAGGTGATTCCCCTGCTGCTGGCAATGAATGAATGTATTTGCAGCTTGAGCAAATTATAAATTTAGTATTCGATGAATTCATCTGATGACTTTACAAACGTTTCCAGTGTGCACACCGTAGAAGAAACCCATTGTTTGAAAGTTACGTATTCAACAGAACTCTCTTCCAGAATGGTATCCAATAGGTTTCTAATACTCCCAGGTCCAGCACAATGAGCACATTCATGAAAGAAGCACCAACTTTTGGTGGATTACAGATCATATTAGCCAAGTAATGGCGATAAGTTGGCAGATTAGTAGTGTGTATGTCCGTAGAGTTGTGGCAGGTTACATCCTTCTTTTGCCAACCTGACATTTTGATGTACTGTGCAGACATACACACTGTGTGTTCCACTTGATCCTACGAAAACAGTGTTTTGGCCGTAAGGAGGCAAATTTTGAAAACCCCACCTTAAGATCAGGGTGAACTTGTTTGAAGAAGGCCCTTCGTGTCCCCATTTCGAACTATTACCAAGTCCTTTTTTACCAGGCATGATCCTGCTTACACTGTCATCGAAATAGAAATTTTCCACTGCTTGAACAATGTCTTTGTGCAGCTTTTTTTCCCTGGTTTTGGATTAGGTGAGGACATTATTCCACATTCCTTCACCAATTTTTTTGATGTTCTTATCACGTGATTGGTGGCAGTTGGGAATTCTTTTTGTATTTTCCCAATGCTCCAGTCTTTTGGTAGAATAGTTAAAATTTGAACTTAGACACTTCTTTGAGTACAAGAATTAAACTTTTCGTTCAGTTGCTATAAAATTTTTCCATCACTTCCTTCAGCTGCTGGCTCTGACGTGCTTCCTGCTGGTAGCTGAAATATTTTTTCTTGTATTACAGAA
>JAGDQP010025983.1:0-26368 GCA_022664845.1 Lepisma saccharinum
TATGTTTTCAGCTGTTTCATACAAGCAAAAACTGTTGATAATTGAACTCGATGCATTATTATCCACTAGAATATGAGATAAGAATGCGTCCAAAGAAGAAAATGCCTTTATTTCCTTCACAGTGTTATCAGTAGTGCAGTGAAATATACGAAAATGCAATTTTTACACTTTTTTCCGAAACATCAAATCATATATATACAGCTTACTTTCGTATTGGATCACACATATTCACATAAAAAAGTCACTATATTTCGTGTATTACACGTTTTCAAGTATAGAGGAAGAGAGGAAAGTTCACGTGTTCACAAAGTACAAGTTTGAAGAGACAGTGGCGACCCGTAACGGACAAAGCATCAAAACTGGAGAACAACTGACTGCTGTAGCGTGTAGATTTCCGGAACGTGAAATAATAATAACTGTATCGCGTGTAAGTACAAGGTGGGATTGTGGATGGAAATGTGTTGAAAATGCAGAGGAAAAGGGGAGCTTAGAGGTATTGAAGGTTAAGGCCAGGTTTTATTTTCGCGCTCAAACCGTGAATAAAGGCATTCTCCCACAGACGGCGTGTTGAGGTGCTGCTCGTAGGGGGTAAAATGTGGATTATGGCAACCAAGAAAGATAGATCAAAAGTGATATTGTGAGACTCGGTGTGCAAGGAAACTGGGGCATCCGGTTTGTTGATAGTACAGAAGTGACGATGGTTATTAATTCGAATGTTAAGAGCACAACTTTTTTCCCCCCACATAAAAGGCATCCCAGAACTTGCAGGTTAGGATGTATATAACATAGGAGTGTGGCATATACCCTTGGGATTGAGGATGTACCGACCATTAGCAGTATTGATAGTGATTGTGGGAGAAGTGATGAAAATGGAGCAGACCTTACATCTGGGTCTCTGGCATGTCTGAGCGCCGGTTTAGTGTGGTGGCAAGGAGGGATTCGTACGGACTAAGGTGTTTCTAAGATTCTTTTTTATGTGAATATGTGTGATCTAATGCGAAACTAAGCTGTAAGTAATCCTTTTTTCTCCTTCATTTGTCTTAAAGTTACCTTAAATTGCCCTCCCGGCTTTCCTTTGTACTAGTTATATATATTTCAGATGCAAATTACATAGCATCTGGTTAAATAATGCCCAAAATGTCAATAACATTGAAAAAATATTATAAAGAAAAACAAAGCTTTCCGACAATGCTAAATTCTTTAATAACAAAAATAACTTCAAACGTAACGGTGTATTGAATTTTAGATATGAAAATGACGAGAACAGGGGAAGGCAAGTTTGTAACGTCGTGGTTCCAGAAGGACTGTGCAGCGGGCGTTTACTGCCATAAGAGAAGTGACGTCGACGAGGGAACAAAAGTGAATTTCATTAGGAATATGGAAGAAAGGATTGGTATGATACATATGGAGGAGGATCAAAAGGGGAAAGACACTGAAAGGCTATGGGAGCAACTAAAAGGGAATGGTTACGGTGACGAATACAGGAATAGGAGTAGGAGAAAAAGGAAAGAAAACAAGAGAGAGAGAGGAAGATAAAGAAGACAAGAAAAAAGGATGGCACGGCATTGAAAGTGCAGGGGCGATCACAGAGATCAGAAGAATTCTGAAGAGGGAAAGGATTAAGACATACAGGAAGGGCGGCATGAGGATTAGGGTTATGACTTTTTTCTAAACCCATATTCCTGTGTCATAAATCGATGACATTTTGCTCAAAACTAATGAAAAAGGCAGTGGTTTTATTTAATTTTTCAAAAAGATCACCCCCAAACCGCAAATTCGATTTCACCGTATACGTGTATTTACTGTAGAGCGTAAAAAATCAAAGTACTTTAGAATTCTTTGTTTTTTTTTTTTTTTATTTTTTTTTTTTTTTAATGATGAAATTGGATATTCCATAGGTAGTTTTTGAAGCATTTGACAGTTTAATGAAATAGCATTTATCATATAATATTTAACACTGCATTTAATACAAAAAAATACAAAATTACGAACTTACATATCAATTTGCATATACGAGTAGCGAAATAACGAAGAAAATTACCAAGATATTTGCAATATAATATACAATTATGGTGCTTTGTTAGACAAAATGAATCTGAGCTGAAGATTCTTCTTTTCTTTACAGACAGCGTATAGATCTGATAAGCACTTTATTGCCCGTTCTGCACACTGATTTGTTCTGGGAATTTCCAGTCGTGAGGGTTCGTGATTCCAAAAATTTTTCACATAATTTAATGGTTTTTCGTGAACGTGCAAGCTGCCACAGAGTTTCTGATAATCATCTGGATGGTACATTTGATCTGTAGACTAGTGATTTGCCCAGTTGTAAGAGATGAATCTACAAATTTCAAGTAGTGAGTCTCTTCTCTCTGGTAGAAGAATAAATGCCTAAAGAGCTGGTATTGCTCGGGAATTCCATCTTACATTACTTATATTAGGGATTGTCTGAAACTTCACTTTGGGAAATCTTCCAGTTGCTTCAAAGAAGCGGAAAACTCGAGTTAAATGAAAAAGAAATTTCATATCGTGACGCCATCCTGCTGTTTCAGTTATATCTTCTTCCCCATTTTTTATATTCTTCTTGAGCTGTCCGTAGTACCTTACAAGTTCCACGATAAATGGATATTCGATATTGAGTGATGTATTGTTGGCTCCAAATTCGCCATCCATTACTACACGAAGCACTCGGTCAAGAACATGATGCTGACAGCCAATGAATTGTGGTTCTTCCAGATTTTTTTTTTTTTTTTTTTTAAAAGCAAATAGTCTTTGTAACCGAGGGACAATTCCATTCTTTTTTCCAGTGTTCACATTCGTAGTGTCCGCAACAATAATTTTTATACTGTTCCACAAATTGTATTCATCGAGAACAGCAGTTATTCCTTCTGACAATATCTGCTTTTCCGTTTGGTAGGTAGAGTGCTTCTAACTTACCTTCTCTTCGTTCATTCTTCAACACTAACACTTGAAATTCTTGGTTATCAATTCGTTTTCCGTCAAAATGCAGCGCCCAGTCTTCTAAGTGTAATGTTTTCTTCATTTCTTCTTTAAGTTTAACAGCTTCTTTAATAATGGATCTGTAAATGCCAGTTTGTGAAGGCGTCTCAACGTTGATCCCTTCTTGAGATAACTGTCGACAAATGGTTGCTGCTTTGCTGGTTGAAAATTTTGAAGATGCTACCAATTTGGTTGCAGTTTCTGTTTTGCTACACTTCTTTCTTGGACTTGTTGGTTGTTCTGAATTTTCGGACTCCTGATAGTCACTAGCACTGTCTGATTCGGAAGTTGATGATGATGATACTGATGTAGGCTCGGATGGATAGTGTTTCCCACTTGTATACCCAAACTGTCCTTTGCTTTCGATCTGAAGATGATATAACCGTCTGTCCTCACTGCATAGCCATTCACCATTTTCTTTTGTGATGTCAAAAAGTTCATTCAATGGATCACATTTTCCTCGTTTAACGCATTCATCGTAGGGTTTTAAGCATGTGAGCCAGTTTTGCTTCTACGACTTGAATCGATACAATCAGGTGGGAAATCTAATTTCTTTTGTCATAAAGTTGTCACTTCTTTCGCTTTTTCCTTTACACGTTCTTTTCTTCCTTTGATGGATGCTCCAAGGAACAGATAGCGACCCACAATTTTGTTTTTGCGTGGTATCCTGCTCCTATGTTCCAGTGACTGTTCTTCCAGTTGGACAGGTCTTCTTTTCCTATGTGATTCTTGAAATCGTACCAGATTCTTCGTCCAGATTTTCTTGTTTTTTTCAGTGGTAGAAGCACTTTTCTTATGCGACATTTTGATTAACAAAGGTGCTTTGAAAGCTTTCAGAGAAGAGAGTTGCTTTATCAGAAAGCTTAGAAACTATATAACTGTACAAACTCTACTATACCACAGAACTGTTATAACTAATTAACTATACTAGATTTCTACTAAGTTCTAGAAATTTCCAGAAGTATGTAGGTAGACAGTTTGAGGAGAATCGAGGGGATTCCAGAAGGCTCCAAATAGTTCTAGAATACTACAGAAATTTTCAATAGATTCCACAAGACTCCAGACAGTCCTATAAGATACCACAAGGTTCCAGACAGTCTAGAAGAATCCAGAACGTTCTAGAAGGCTCCAGGGAGTTTCAGAAGATCTTTACAGTTCTAGCTCTTTATGGCATCTGTAAAAACAAGGAGAAACGTCTGCTTAGATTTATTTTGTATAACAAAACAATAGTTGTATATTATGCAATAAAGTTGTAAGCAATCTTCGTTACACAGCTATTCTTACTTGTAGAATTTATGTGTAAGGTTGTAATTTTTGTTTTGCTATTCAGGTATGTATCCAAAAGTTTATTTTGAAGTCGGTCCATCGCTTCAGGAGTGGGTCCAAGTTGCGTCTGAATGTGAAATTTTATGTAAAATAAAATACAAAATTTCGCATAATTTTTAAAAAAATTGTGTGTAAAAATCGTATTTTGGGGGGGGGGGGGGGGGTTTCACCCCTTCCCCCGAAAAGCCCTCCAAATACATCCCTGTTACTATAGCACTAAATTGTTAAATATGACAAATACCACCTAAGGAATATCCAACTTCGTCATTAGAAATGAAAAAATATGCTCTAAAGGATTTTAATTTTTGAATCGTATACACGTAAAATCGAATTTTTGGTTTGGGGGTGACCTTTTTCACAAAGAAAATCAAATTAATCCCTTCTTCATTACTTTTGAACGAAAGTTCATCGATCTATGACACAGGGACATGAGATTTCAAAAAAAGGTATTACAAGTCATAACCCTAAATGGAGGATACTAGATATCTTTAGAAGAAAGAAGATGAGATCGACAGCGGAATCGCGACAAAGAGGGGTTATATATGAAATACCGTGTGGGATGTGTGATATGGTGTATGTTTGGGAAACCAAGAAGATGCTAGAAGAGCGTTTAAAGCAACATAAGGATGATGTCTGATTAAGGAGAGACACTAATGCTATTTTCAAGCACGTCAGTGAAACGGGCCATGAAGTTAACTGGGAAGGGGCAACAGTAGTGGAGCATGAATGTAGGCAATTAAATAGAAAGTGAAAAGGATAAGAAAGGTAGCCGATAAGGCAATGAACTGGAACAATGGATATAGATTTGATGAAGGGGACATTTTGAAAAAGGAAAAACTGAAGAGGAAAAAGAGAACAATATGAGGACGCTAACCGGCAATTCTTATAGTATTTTCTTAGAGAGCTTTCAATTTTATTTTATTTATTTATATTTTGATTTAATTATTATTTTAGTTTATTTCTTATTTACTTATGTATGCTTCCTATTTTTAATTTGTAAGAAGGTAATTAACTTTATAACCATATTTATTGAATTTTTAAGCTCTTTTGTTTAAGCCGGTGTAGCCTGGGACTTGGTTACGGGGGAAATATAACCAGGCGTTTCCGGCAATTATCAGTTAAAAGTTGTTTGTGATCTGGGGGCTCATCAAATTTGACAGGTGAAAGGCAGGTACGCTCGCCCGGGGGAGGGCAGCACTAGGGGAAGAAAAGTGAACTTTTAATTAGTGGATTGGTGGAAAGAAAGAAGATCTCTTTTTTTTTTATTGATTAAGTAATTTTTCTATATTCGGTTGTAGAGTGTAGTCTGAGGAAGGAAGTGGTATACTTCCGAAACTGTTACGTTTGAAGGTATTTTTGTTATTAAAGAATTCAGCCTTGTCAGAAAGCTTTGTTTTTCTTTATTGAAGATGGATACAAGGCCATATTGTCATAAAAAAATATTATCTAAAGCTAATATTAAGTTACCGTCATATTTTTACGGCAAATAAAAGTTTGATCAGTGTAAATAGCGATATTACAATATAGTAAAAATGCACTGATGATTCCAAACACTGAGGGAAGGAAAACGTGAATTTCGCTTTGGCACTCAGTGTTAATGAATAATCATTTCTTCAGTTGTGTTAAGGTAATTCCTATACACAGTTCGTATCAGAATAATGTGACCAGTTCCAGATTTCATATAAATTCGGCGTAGCAGGTCAGAGAGTACACGTGTCAGGGACGACCTTGCGGAAATATAAGCGGCCAGACAAAACACAATCAAAATGGTCAGAGGACGCAATATGACAAGTGCAGAGAGGCATGAACATAGGCTACATCGCCCAGAATCTCTAAAACAGACTATATTGTGGGTTGCTCTTGAGCTGCCGTAGTGAGAGTGAGTAACTAATGTACTATCAGCGCCACTGTGGGGTCCGACGGGCTATTGTTGCTAGAGGAAAACAGGGGATTCGCGTACTTAAGGTATTGAACGCGTGCAAGAATTTCCCTCTATAATGAACATAAGAGGCACACATAGCAATGGAGCGAACACTGTTGGGCTTGGCCCTTCGTACTATACGTTTGGTGAACACGCTGATGTTAACCAAGGTACATCATCAACACGTTCGCGGTGGCTAAATGGTAGAGCGCTCACCTCTTGTGCTTGGGGTCGTCAGGTTGATCCCTGCTCGTGCAATGTGCGCTTTGTGGTGGACCAACACCGGGTGCGTGTACTTTCTCTAGGTTCTCCCGTTTCCTCCCACTTTCTTCATTACACCAATTCATTACCCATCTGGTCTGAGCCAAAGTTGTCTAAAGGCCTTAAATTTTGTCATTGGACAGTGGAAAAGTGAATAAGAGTTGCCTTTTATGACGAATCAAGGTTTCTGCTCTATAGAGTGGATGGGCGGTTGTGAATACGGTGTGAAACTAACGAAACTTAACACTCAAACACTGGGCTGCGGTAACAGTATTCATATGTTGAAGCATGTTCTAATGGTGTGACTTACAACCACTGGATGACACGCTGAAGGGATTGCGGACAATGTGCATCCGTACATGTTGACATATTCCCTTTGTAGTGATATAGTATCTACCAACAGCACAACGCGCCGTGCTATAGCGCTGTGGTTGTTCGTGATTGGTTCGAGGAACACGAGAGTGACTTTCCCGTACTTGCTTGACTGCTGACCAAGCCGTTGTGGAAAAATTCGGATTTTTCTCATGCGTGCGAACCAATAATTACGTAATGTAAGGAACCTCGTGTTTTGTTACTTTCTGAATGGGAACGTGTGTCATCAGTTACTTTGTAGGATTTACTCAGTAGTCAGTGCGTCTGGGCAGTGTCATCCGGACCAACGATGTCTATTTCCATGATAAGGTAACTGGTCACGTTATTCTGGTAAGACAGTGTATGCTTTGTGTATATTTTCTTATGGTTTGTAAGGTTGTTCAATTTAATGATGTTTTGTATTTGTAACTATTTTTGTGGGCTTTTACATTAGTTTAAAGCTTCAGTCTGTTTCTGTTTTTTGTTCTTTTATTCCCACCTCGGGGTGGCCGACAGGTTAGCGCGTTCGTTTTCTGTGCGCGTGGTCACGGGTTCAGTTCCCGTTGGGGTCCATTGATTGGAGTGGTTCAGAGTCCACTTTACCAAAAACTGTAGGTTCCGTCCTTAACAAGTTCACCAGTTCTTTTAGGACATCAATAACAATCAATCGTTCCTTTATTGAGGGGGCGAGGGCGCAAGAATATATCTCGGTCTAAAATGTAAATCACCCTTACAAAGTATTTCATTGCATAGAAAAATCACCACAGCATTTAGAAGTAAGTAAATATAATACTATTCAGAACTTACAACAATAGAATCACTACAACCAAAATAAGCTACAATTCGTGCTTTGGCACCAAAGTTATAAGTCATCAAATACAGAGTAAAACTTTGTATCATCTGTCAAAACTGGACATTAGGTGTTTGGTTTGAACTTGTAACTGGACACCGGATGGTTGGCAGCCCTAATGCTGGCGGATGGTTCTGTTCGTCATTGGAGATAGGATATGAAACCACAGCGACGCGAAAACTCACTCCGAAGTCAGTATTCTGTAGTTGTGCGCACAGAGATTGGGGCTTGAGGTTTGTTGATGACAGGTGGCGATAATCATTGATTCTGGACTTTAAGGGCTGCCTTTTTCTCCAACATACAAGATTATGCAGGTTAGGGTGTGTGCGACGTTGGAAGTTGGACGTGTTTATTTGGGATAGAAAATTACATTACTGCTGAAAACAGATGTGGAAATAAAAAGAGTGAGACGGGTTTCTTGAATTTGTGTGCGGAAACTGGAAGCAACATGGCGGAGGATTTGTGCTGGTTAACATTCAGTTTGGAAGGATGAAACAAGACTACTGAGCGGCCGTAGCTCAGTTGTTAGAGCGTTGGCTTCGCATTCAGGAGGTCCTGGATTCGATGGTAGTGGGTTTTCCAAGATTTTTCCTCAGATTTATCTTCAAGTTAGACCCTGTGGTACTCCTTCTCAGATCCTTTTTCCTACCCTATCTCGGTCTGAGCTAAATAAAGATGCCTACAGGCCATAAATCAATTCAGTGCTGCAATACTAATCTGGACCTAGTGGGCAATATGGGTTTGGTTGATGGATTTAATTATTAACATCCTAAACGAGCTGGTTAGGGTTTTGTTAAAATGAGCCCCGAACCACTCTGTTCAGTGGAGCGGGACTGGAATCGAATCCGTAAGCATGCACACAGAAGGCAGTAGCACCATAGACCTCATAATAGACAGACTTAGCACGATTTCCCATTTCTGTCTGCGCTAAAACTAATTGGTTTTTGTTCTGAGCACGTGATTTTGAATTCATCCGCTAAGCAGCTCTGGCGTAGACCTTATAATAGAATATGACGTTAGTTTTAGCGCAGACAGAAATGGGCAAGCGTGCTAAGTCTACCTATTATGAAGTCTATGATAGCACTTAAGCTCTCCGCCACCCCGAGGTCAAACGGGTCTGGTGTCCTGGTAATATTAGATAATATGGGAGTGGGTAGAATTTGTATGACGTGGATTAATTTAGGATGAAACTGAGTGATAGAAATGGAGGAGTTCGAATTGGCACTGGGCGTGTGAGCGTGTAGAGAGTGCAAAAACTTCATATTTACAGTTTATTAAAATGTCTTGCGTTTTCAGTCTATCAACCTGTATTTGGATATTGATTTGTAATATCCCGAAATTGTTCATTCGGTTTTTCTCTTCTGAATACCAAAATCTACTGTTGTATATCAACGGGCAGCTAAGTAATGTTTGTCTGAGCTCTTTTAATTTTTGATTTTTTTTAAAGGCCTTTAGGCAAATTGGCTCAGACCGTATGCATGATGATGAGAGAATTGGCGGAATGAAGACAAGTGGGAGGAAACAGGAAAACTCCTAGAAAACCCCCACACACGGTGTTTGTCCACCACGAAGTCCACATAGCATGAGCAGGGATCGAACCGAGGACTCCAAGCACCAGAGGTGAGCGCTCTGTCATTGCGCTCTGCAGCTTGTTTAATGTTTGGTGTGGTTTAGAAGCTGTGTGCGAAACTGGACGTGCGAATGTTGACTATTATGGTTAGAGTTGATTGAATTGTTACTAACATCCTAAACGAGTTGGTGAGCTTCTGAGAACAGGACCTACAACGTTTTGGTTAAGTGGTCTCCGAATCACTCCGTTTAATAGGCCCTGACGGGAATTGAACCCATGATCATGCGCACAGATGTCTCAACCACCCCGAGGCATCATTATTAGGGATTTTCCAGAAATTTTCTTTTCATGAGGCGAATGACGAGGTTTTTGCAGTTTCTTTATCAATCCATTTCGCTCGCAACCTTTAATCGCCAAGGGGCGTCTTTTTCTAGACCTGACACGGACTTAGGCCTTAAAATGAGTACAGCCCAGCAAGTATAAATTAAATAAAATGTAAAAATTAAAACTAATTGAACGTTTATTTCAGGGTGAAGACAAACAGCAGACCACAGGAACAAACCTATCAAAGAGAGTGACGATTCTGAGTACGAAGGAATTGCAATATTTATATAATATGTGTGTCGAACCACAGTTCTTGGACATAACAAATGAGTTTTCGGACAGTGAAGTATTCTTAGTGGATGGTGATTCGCTACTCTTGGACGCATTCACAGATAAGAACTTTTGTCGTAATTTTGGTGGTCAAATGTTGCATTTGATATACCTTTGTGAAAGAAAGTTGCAGTTATTCGTTCGGAAAGGAGGTGTCTTTCATTTAGTTTTCTTTAGAACTTGGGAACAACTCTGGAAAAACGATCCATCGATAATGCTTGCTAGAGCTCTTTTAATGCTTCACTTCAAATATAACACTTCTTTCGGAGTGTATCAGTTTGATGGGATTTGGGACACCGATCTTGTAGCTCATATTTCACATTTTAAGCCCACTTTTATGTTAATGAAGTTTCAGAGTGATGAGTATAGATGTGATGATGTTGGGTGTTTCCTTCAGGAGAATCTGCTTTATGCGTTGTTAGTGTGTGGTTTAAACTGTATCGACTTCGATCAACTACAAGCGGGGGTGTCTGATCTGATTGGTCATCATGTATCCACAGACCGTAGTGAATTTATCAGTCGATATAGGGGAAGAATTCGGAGTATTTTTCATAACGTAGCAACGCAACACAAGTCTCGGTTTGCGGACTGTAAGAGTGATTATGGGAGTGATAGAGATGACATTGTGAAACTGTATCATTCGCTTCGTGTACAAGGAATAAGAAGAATTGTATTTGTATTATGTTCAGTTTTGTACCTGAAAATGTACAGTGAAGAAAACTGCTACATCCATGTGGATTTAGTTCGTTCGTTTGTTGCATATGGAATCATAATTGAAAGTATACCTTTGAAGTTTCGGGCAGTTAAGCTTTTCAGTACTGATTTACCGGAAAGTATAAAGAGATTCATTCACCAAATCCAGCTGTGTATGACCAAAGTTCTGTCAGGTCTGGATGAAGCTAAATTGTTGCTTGAAGATGAAATGAAGATGATTGGTGACATGTGGCATGGCTTGTTCTTTGTTTATTTCGTTCATATGTTAGAACAACATTTCTTTGATAGACAAATTAACGGAATGACAGACGAAAATAAAGTTCTGTATGAGACTCTGATGGAAGAAATCAAAAGATTACTCGGGCAAGACATCGAAAATTTTCCTATTATATCACAGAAAATTCTATCTGATACGGAACTTCATTTTGAAGAAGTAAAAATGAAAAGAGATCTCAGTGTCATGTCAGTAACAGAAACAACGAAATCGCACAAAAAGTTTATGAAGAAGATTTCTAAAGGAATTCAGCAAGAAAACCATGAAGTAAAAGGTAGTCAAGTACCCTTACAAGCGGATGAAGCAGAATTTGATTCAAGTGATGCAGAAACGATACCTGATACGTGGGACTCTCGTGAATCAATGTCGGAAGAAAGTCTTGGAGAAGTAAGAAACACTCAAGTACATGTCAAAGTCAGTCCAGCAGAACTTGATTTGGACTCAAGTACTGCAGAAGATGTACCTGATACGTGGGACGCTGATGAATCAGTGCCATGCCTTAAGCAACATCTCAGAAGAGAAGATAACACGAGAGGTGATTTTCTCTTACCTAGTAGCAGTCGTCTGTACTCGGAATTTGGTAAAGATTTTGTTAACTCAGAGTATTTAGTAAGTTTACAACATACTGATCCAAAGATCTTAGAATATGTTACTCGTGACACGGATTTTTTTGAGCTATATCATTGGCATTCAAAACGATTATTGACGGACGACTTGGCAACAATTAAAGATACATCCTTCAGTGTGAAAGGTTGTAAAGATTCATGGGAGAGACGATACCTTGAGAAACATCATGCGAAGTTTTCTAGATTCATGTATCAGTACGGTGTCAACCTAGGTGCGAAGCCTCTTCGCCAAGAACCACTTGTTGTTAGTGATGGGAAGTCAAAAAACAGCGGGAAGAACAAGAAACAAAGCAAGAAAGCTTTGGAAATTATCAAGAAGAACGAGAAGAAGAAGAAAGAAGAACTTGATGAAAAGGAAATGGAGAAACTCAATAATATGGAGAAAATCCTTGAATTTTTGATGAAATCTAATCAAATAGATAGTGCACTTCTACAAGTAGATAATATTTTGAAAGGTCTTCAAACGGATAACTGTATTAGAAAAGCTCTGTTGAAAAAGGCGTATGTATGTTATTGTTTGTGGTGTAAAGAGTGCAAGGTACATCCTGATATATTAGAAAGAGAAACAACTGCCGTAGAACAATTATTGCTTGTAATAAAGTCTTTGTTGAAAGACCACAAGGCATCTTTAACATCTGAAGACAAAAAAATCATTGCCAGTTACCTGTGTGATGTAGGATTTACAGATTTGTTAACACAATTTTCTTTGAAAGGGAAAATCAGTAAGGAGACCAGTTATTCTATGAACATGTCTTCAGTTCGCTTCCAACTGAAGTATTTAGGTTATGCGCTGGATCGTGATGTGAGAACCGATCCCGATCCACGGGTGAAGGAATTTATTCCCGATTCTTGGCAGAGAGAGCTCTTTGATGCTATTGATAAACACCAATCAGCTCTTATTGTTGCTCCTACGTCATCAGGTAAAACATATGCTTCCTATTATTGTATGGAGAAAGTTCTAAAAGAAAGTAATGATGGTGTTGTTGTGTATGTGTCACCAACAAAAGCCTTAGTGAACCAAGTAGCGGCAACGGTTTCTGCACGTTTCAGCACCAAAATAATGCCTCCTGGAACGACAGTGTACGGAGTCTTTACACGAGACTACAGGCAAAATGCAGTTAATTGTCAGATACTTGTAACGGTGCCGCAGTGCTTAGAAATACTCCTGCTCTCGCCTCATCAGTATGAATGGGTGAAGCGAATACGGTATGTAATATTTGATGAAGTTCATTGTTTGGGTGGCCAGACTGATGGTGCAGTATGGGAGCGAATTATAATGCTTATCAGGTGCCCTTTTCTTGCGTTGTCAGCAACCATTCGGAATCCTGAAGATCTCCATTCGTGGTTACAAGAAGCTGAACTGTTTAAGAAGGAAAGGGATGCGCTGGACAAATGTGCCAGGGAAAGTTCTGCTTATGAGGTCAGGTTAGTGATATATAAAGACAGACATGCTGACTTGAGTAAATTTCTGTATTCTGTACAAAGTTCCACAAATAGCGAAGGTAAAGTGATGAACGATCGACAGTACAAACCAGTACATCCTTATTCTTTGCTGAATGACACTATCGTTCAACAGCATAAAGGAATACCTGAACACATGTCGTTGTCTTCTAGTGAAGTGCTTGAACTGTATGATGCAATGCACTCCGTTTGGCCAGAGAATACTGAAGTTCAGGAGTTGAATCCAAACATTTACTTCTCATCATCTGGGTTTCTTACGCGATTAGAAGTTAAGACGTATGAAAAGCATTTACGAGAAATAGTGTTAAAATGGGCCAAAAGTCATGAAGATAAATTCAGGGAAACGGTGTCAGTTCTTGGTGGTAGTGATAATGCTGGAAACGAACCCAATTCTAGTGTTTCTGGTGTTTATTTCATTGTAAAGGAAATTGTTCCATTTGTCGAGAAGTTACGAGCAGCCAATATGCTTCCTGCATTGATTTTCTCTTACGATCGATTGCTTTGTGAGGTCTTAACTTCTGTTGTTACTGGTTTTTACATTAAGAAAGAGACTGATATACAGGAATGCGAAAGGAAACTAGATAGAATGAATGAAGCAAGAGAGAAGTTGAAAAAACAAGAAGAGATTGGTGATGAGAAAATGTCAAAAATCGAAAAACGCAGAAACGTCGCTTCTGAAGTGGACGTAAGAGTAACCAAATTTAAATCCCGATCACTGCACACAGTAAAACTTCTGGATGATAATATTTTGAGTTCCTGCACTTTAAGAGCAGTTGGTTTTGTTGATAAAGATGATTTAAAGTTCATAGAAAGAAGACTAACTATCGTTAAGCGCAAAGAAGTGAAAGATCGAATTAAGTATGAAGTAGTCTTAGACGATGGGACGAAAAATTTCATTGATGCTCTGAAAAGAGGTTGTGCTTATCATCATGGCGGCTTAACCGCTAAAAAGAGAGGCTGTGTGGAAATGCTCTTCAGAATGCGATTTCTGGGTGTTGTATTTGCTACGGGTACTCTTGCTTTAGGTATCCACATGCCTTGCAAGACAGTGGTTGTAGCAGGGGACAGTCCATTTTTAAATTCCCTTGAGTACCACCAGATGTCTGGCCGAGCTGGAAGAAGAGGATTTGATTTAGCTGGCAATGTGATCTTCTTTGGAATGCCAAAGAGAAAAATGCAGAGACTGATGACTGCTCATCTGCCGAAATTAATCGGCAATTTTCCATTGACTGTAACCCTTGTGCTGAAAGTAATGCTGCTTGTAAGTAAGGCAACGTTCAGAGGCAAGGAATCGCAAGAGGCCAAAAATGATGCCGTATCGAGGTAAGTAATAAGTAAGCTTCAGTTACTAAAAGCTTCAAAATAGCCGAGAATTAAGTAACTCGGTACAGATAACACGTTCAGTAACTTATTTTTTCCACACTAACTTACACTTAAATGGATATTATTGTAGTATTCATAAAATATTGCAGTCATCGTACAAGCAAGCGTACGTCAGTAGTGATCTATAAAACCTAATCGAAATTACTAAAAATAGATCTGGTTTCGTTAGAAACTCTTATACTTCTTGTACATGGGAGACTCGTTCGTTACAGACCCTTCATCTGAAGACATCAACCACAGGATGACATGTACTATTACACTAGGCTTCAAAGGACCAATTTCTGATTTATTCGTTGCAACTCCAATTAACTCAGCAAAATGCCATAGTTGACACATACCATCAAGGTTCTAAACTCATATCGGTATATATATAAAACATTACAGATCATCCAGGTCTCGTCTTGTATATCCCAGTCCTATCACACAACATGTCTTAACTACAATATCACGTATTTATTGTTCTCCAAGATAACATATTAATTGGTCACTTGAAAACAAGACACTTCAATAAAAAGAATACCTTCTTTCTTTTCTAAAACGAAATGGACATATTGTTAAATGCCCTATCCCAAGCACATTTCAGCGTCGCACAGCAATTATTACCTAAATAATACACGTGAGGTGGAGCCCAGTTGGGGCACTGTGCATATATGCTACCACCGAGCTTCAGGAACGAGTGTCCGATTTAGATTGTGTGTGTGTCGTTGGAGAATTTACGCCAAGGCCTATCGAACGACATCTCAACCACCTTCGTAACCCTTGTAGTTGTTTGTTACCGCTCATACAATTCATTTTATCTTTATCCTTGTAGTTGCTCAGTTGAAAGCTGTCTACAGTCGGTCAGAGATTGTCTATGCTGCTTCGAACTCTTCTTGCCGAGATGTTTCTAACGTCACCTCAATCATCTTCGTAGTCTCCGTTGTTCCTGAGGAAAAAGCTGTCGAGAGACAGCGCTATTATAAGACATCGTGCATTCTCATCTTTGGTATACTAGGGAAATAAAGTATAGCTGTCAGGTCGCGAATATTTCTATTAAGGTCAGTGTAAAGCCAAGATCTCCGACATCCAAACCTATAACAATGAAGCTCTTTCAACAATGAACAAGATAGAATATAAAAAATCGGCACGGATAGAACTCTTGAATTAGTTATGAACTTTCTTCCCTGAAAGTTAGAACTCTATAGGTTTCAATTTGTAGGAGCAGCATTGAAATTTCGTGCAACGATAAAAGTACATTAGATATATACGGAGGTAGTGCTGCCATCTCTTGTCGGAGATCTTGGCTTTACATTGACCTTAACATTTGCTGTCCATTTGATAGAGGCCCGCTTCTCTCTCTTCTTGAAATGCCAACTTTAGCACTGAATAAACAACTAATGATTGTTTTCTCAAATAGGATGCAGTCTGGAGGTGAAAATTATCTGCCGTTGCGTCAATCGCCCACTGTTACTACATGTATGCAGCATCCCGTTTCACAACAGTTCATCCAAATCCATACTTCTCGCGAATGATATCTTGATCCCCCGCCAAACCATTTTATAATACTCCATATATTGTGCATTCTCATTCTTCATTGACACTCTCTCCTGTATGTTTTTGTTCAGGTCTCATGATTTGATTGATACTAGCTCCCTTAAACGTTGTGTTCAACTGAAATAAAGATTTAAATGATTGCTACATTGCATAATAATTGTAGATGTGAAAGGAAAATAAAATGTAATTAAGTGAAATTAGATACTACTTCGATTCAGCAGTCGAGTATAAATGTAGTAGAATGCAAGTGTACAGTATCCCCAGTGGTAACACGCTCTGCCTTGTAATCAAGGGATCCCGGATTAGATTCCCGGTGGGGGGACAAGTGGTTCGAAGTCCACGTTAAACTGTTTGTCCCGTCCTTAACAATTCAATTAATTGCAAGTGTACAGTAGTTAGAAGTAAGCAGTTACTAATAGTGTAGTCAAAGTAAGCACGTAGAAGTTCCTGTGAGAGATTCTTTATGAACTAGTTCATCATTTCTGTGTTGGTATTGTCATGAAATGTGAATAATTTATTAAATGTCACCGAGAAACTTAGTGTTCTGTACAAGTATAAACAAGGTGTCCTTCGAGCAGTGACAAAAATATTCCCTGATTTTTTCCCCCGTTTTCCAGATTAACATATTTCCAGACTGTCGTCGACACATTAAGGGTAAAAATAAGCTTAATTTAATCTTCTATACCCAATAGCAGGGTCAAGGTATGAAATAGCTTTGTTCAGATTCAAAGTATGGGGGTGGCCAACAGTTGGCAGCAACATCCACAAATAAGGGAAGCACTGGTAAATCCCACAATTCCCTGACTTTTGAAGGTTTCCCACATCACTGGAGAGACTACAACAAATATAAATATCCCATGTAAATTCCAGAAAATTGATAGAACGGCAGAGTGCATGTTTTGGTGAGTCTTCCTGCATATTTTCTTCCTTTTTAATGATGATAGATAAAGATTAGCTCAATCAAAAACTCCTGATACCGATCCTGGGAAAATTTGCTAAATACACTTAGAAAAAACAAAATGTGTGTTAACCCTGCTATTCTTCCTTTATAATGGTGATAAAGATGACATTATACCGAAGTAAATATGGATAAATTTACAAAATTAAAAATAATTTTGCAACACTTGTCGGTAAATTTATCTGTGTGGATCTTTTTTCTTACAGAACATTAGCAATGCTCAATCATTGTCTTTTGTACAAAACGCACCCGGAATTGAAGGCTCAGATACAACATTTTTTCTGCTTTTCGACGCAGTTGCTCATGTTTCAGGTGCGTATGACTGTAATGGATTCTGTTTGTATTAATATTTCTTATAACTTCATTAATATATTTATGGAACATTTCAGCAACGACTGGGTCTTTTTCAACATGCCAGTTTTCCTACGCACAAGAAAGTACACCTGATTTGTGTCCGTTCTACATTTGATAGTCTATTACTGACTCCAAACTTGGTAAATCTGGCCATGAACCCACGTACGCAGAAATAAAACTAACTAGTAATATCCATGATGCGGAAATAGCACCGGAAACCATGTACTGGACGCCTTTTTTTCCTTTTTTTCTTTTTTTTTTTAATCAAAGAACAGATGCAGAGCTTTAATGTCATAAACCTTGTTCCCTCGTTTATTTTAGAATCTGTCAGTCGATGCGTTTACCTTGTTTCAAAAGATTATGTTCCAGTCAAGCGTGTTAAGTCAACTTCCGCACTACATAATAAAAAGAACGCTCGGTTTCTTTGGAAACGACACCCAGCAGTACATACACATAATTCGTGTTTCGTATCTTTAAAAAAAAATATTCCAAATAGCACATTCATCGAGATTACAAGATAGAACTTCAATCCATGTCTGAGTCTTCCACTACAAATCCTAAAAGACTATAAATTTTCGCTGTAAACATGATCGCATTCCGACCCACATTCACATTTAAGGATAATCTAAAGCATCGATCTCCAACAAAAAATGGTAGCACTATCTCCGTATATGTCTAATGTATTTTCATTGTTACACGAAATTTCATTGCTGCTGCTACAAATTCAAGCCTAGAGAGTTCAGACTTTCAGGGAAGAAAGTTCATAACCACTTCAAGAGCATGATCGATGCCGATTTTTAATTTTCGTTTTCCTTCATTGTTGAAATCGCTTCATTGTTGTGAATATTGAAACCTATAATAATGAAGATCTTTCAGCAATGGACAAAAAAGAAAATTAAACATTTTCATCGATCATGCTCTTGAATTGGTTATGAACTTTCTTCCCTGAAATTTTGAACTCTTTACGATTGAATTTGTAGGAGCAGCACTGAAATTTCGTGAAACAGTGAAAATACATTAGACATATACGGAGGTAGTGCTGCCATCTTTTGTTGGAGATCGTTGCTTTAGATTATTCTTAATATATTAGTCTGCAACAGGAGACGAGAGACCTTGAGTCTTTATTTTTTTACAGTTACTTTTCAAATACCTTTTTGCTTTCCCTCAGATTCAGTTTTCCTTATTCTCTGCAAATAAAACCTACCACTGTGATAGGGTGACCAGAAATTTGTTGGCAAGAAAGTATATTATATATGCTATATAGGCGTGCATGCAAGCATGAAATACTCATTATTGGTATAAAAAAAATGATAAAAGATTTGAACTCAACAAGACTCGAATCTACGACTTTTCACTCTTCCGCTGTCTGGGCTGATGATAGTGAGGGACATATTAAGATATAAGAGGTGCATCTAAGGTGTTGAGTAAACGATGACTCCTGTTATCTCGCAACTGGTCGAATAGTGCGTTCTAGTATACCTGGAGTACCTGAAGGATAAACTACTAATACGAAGTCTGCTCACAATTTGAAATGCCCAGACCGTGCACCCTTCTTGTTAGACTTCTCTAGAATATAAGGAATGAAAATGTTCTCACTAATGGGCCAACGTTGAGCGCTGCTCCTTTCGCAACCACCATCAAAGAGTTATTTTTTAAAAATCTGCAGTTACAAACGCAAACTAAACTGCCTGTTATGCTAAAAATAAAGCCCTAAGAGCTTTCCTGTTTGTTAGAGTAAGGTGTCTTGTTCATTTTCATGTTAGTAACATTACTTGAGTGTTTCAGAATTAAAATGCAGATATTTCATATCGTCGCCTATAGTGTAAGGGAGAAGGAAAGTTTTGTTTTAATAGCTGGTTCACTAATGAGTAATATGGTTTAATTCCAGTGGGCAACAAGATTCAGCCTTTTATTTGGTACACGAGTGAATGTATCTGATCCGAATAGAACGTTGCATGCTGAAGCCAGAGAGAAAACTAATTGGTCTCCATCACGCGCAGTTTTTGTGTCACGAAGGTCAAGATGCAAAGACACAGCCCATATGTACCACCTTGACTGAAGTTTTTCCTCAGTTACACCAGGCAAATGCCTGTGAATCACAGAACTGTGAATCACCAGCAACAACAGCACACTGCGACGGTTTGTGCACTATTGCAATCTTTAAAGCGCGTCAAGCTACATTTCTGAGCAGTCTGTTAGATCCTGCTGTCATCACAGCTAAACTATGAGCGATAGACACATTCAGACCACATATTTGCCTTCAGGATGCCAGGTTCTCTTTGACACACATCTCTTCGTTGTGCCAAAAACCGTGTTGACCAATATTATGTGCTTACAAGATGGCGTTCACGTATGATATTTAAAATACGAGCTAGTGCCTGGGATCGGAACAACAGGATCTTTGGGCCGTGACACTAAAACCATAATCATAATTGTCGAGATTCTTGTATACACTCTATAGGCGACGAAATATCACTTTTTATCCATATGGAGGATGACCATGAAGCACGTTGATGTTTAAAATCGTTGTAAAATTATAAATTAAATAAGATTTGAGGATTATAATATTGTAAAAATCTTAATAAAGGATTATCACAATTATAGTCTTTATTGCTATGCCGTGCTAATGTGTGTTTTTTTTTCTTCTTCTAGAGATTGTTGGATGACAGTGGTAACCCTCAGTGCTTCGGTGGCATCGTCACTCATCTCCATTACCATGAACCAGGAAACCTTGTGTTCGCATTTTTGCTCAAGCGTGGAGTTTTTCATAAGTTATGTGAGCCGAAAGGTGGCAAATTTTCGGTGACCGCTCTCAATTATTTGGTTATTATTCTGTGCTATCTGTTTACACACAGAAATGTTCACCCAAGCAAAATTGCCGTGAAACGTGCAGGGTCAAGAATTATTCTCCCCTCATTACCACGTCCAGTGAAGGAAGTAAGTATAGTTGAATGAAGTATATGTTAGTTTCTTTCCACCTACCAAATTGTGCGATAGGAAATTCACGTAGTAATTTCAAAAATATATAAAAAAAAGCTGTTCATATCGGTTTTATACAGGTAGCTGTATTAAATTATACGTAACAAAATGGCGATTCCATAGCGAAGTACTGCATATATCAGAATTTTTTTAGTTCATTTTTTATATTAAAAAGAAAGTAGTTTTTTTATATTATTAATACAAAAAATAACATTAGGATTTTACGTATGTGTCAACAACTAATTTCCTACGCCAAGTAAATTTCTATATATATACAATTATAAGTGACTATGTTTGCGTTATTATCACGCAAAACGTACTTGACTGATTACAATGATTTTTCGCACATGAGCAGACACTGGACCGGACTGGGAAGCTATCATATCACTTGGATTCTAGAATTATTATCTTCAGAGATAATCGACCATCTATTTATGCACTAAATTCCAGTGGAGGTGGTAACAATAATGGAAAATTTAAAAGCCAAGCACGCTGCAACCCACATTACAGTGCTGTTCGACGGGTTGACTACCTCCAAGTGGTTAAATTTGGCATGACTATCAATTCATTATCAACGGCCATCTTAGGTAACACACCCCTAGAGAGGGGCGAGGGTGGGAAGCGGTAACATGTAAAAATAATAGAAAATGGCTGATACTAGTGTTGAATCCATAGTTTTCGGGTCGCTTAGATGAGTAGTAACACTCCCGATACCATGTAAGGCTTAGGTTCAGCCACCGTCGACAGTGGGAAGGGGTGACAACATATTTTATTCACCCCGCACCAACTGGCGGGCAAATCAGCTAGTCGTACATAAATATCATGCACGAACACCAAAGTTTCTCTAGATGAAGAGTGTTGAATCTCCTTGCAGCAGTACTTGAAGAGTTGAAATATGTAATGAGCTAAGCGCCAAAATCATCTTTATTAGAAAAACTATTTTTTGTTTGGCTGGCTCGTAGAGCACACGGACTGGTACCGTGGAAATGTATGCTGTTTAATTTATTTTCCAAAAGGCTAGTGAGTGAAAGTCGTGTAGTACAAGAATTAGCTCCGCAAATTCGACTTCTTTGGAATGCTGAATTAATTAATGGCAGGATAACCGTGCTATAATCGCAGCGGTGTATGAACTTTCCTGAATTGAAGACTCTCTAAGGTAGCCCGCGCAGCTAAGGAGTTAAGGGCATATGGGAATTCACCTTCAAAATAACACTAATTATGGTGCTTTTAATTAGCAAAAGCAGATATTTTAATAATGAAGAAGAGAGTAATGACAACGGGGAAGAACCAAAACTATTACTGAACATCATCAGTAAGAATAGTTAGGAACTGCTGAGTTTCTAAGGATGGGACCTACAGTTTCTGGTAAAGTGTGTTCCGAACCACTCTGTTCAATAGAGCCCACGGACTTGAACCTGTGGCCACACGCATCGAAAAGTAACTATTATGTGTAACGCTGCACACAAGCCTACAGCTCCGAAGCTTCACATTTTCCAGTCTTTCTCTAAAAGAACTAGTTTTACTTGATTTGAATGTTGTGGGAAATCACCGCCTGAAATTCGCCCACTTTTTTTTTTAACATGCTGTACGTAAATTAATCTTTGAACCTGTTTCAGGGTGATAATTTGAGTAGTTTGTGTTAACTTCTATAGGCAGATATGGAATCACATACAATACAACATATCAGGTGAAACTATTGTACACCAACCAATATCCTAGCTTCCTTCACATTACCAGAATACATAGGTTCTTTCACCGAGCCGCTGTAGCTTACAAGGGAAGTATTTCGGTTCGAACAGCAATTTTTTGATAAGACTTCGTATATATATATTCATACCCCAATGCCGATAATGCCTGCAAAGTAATTCGACCGTGTAAGGCCGCGTTTGTCCGCTAGAGGACGTTAATAGTTTGGAGCAAGAGGTAGACAGCCGCTGCAATGGCTTCCACACTTCCGGTTTGAACAGGGATTTAGACCTATTACTCAAAATATCTACATGGACATACCTTACGGTGCTGACAAAGAGTGCAAAGCCATTCTATCGTGTAACAAATAGTTTGGCAGATATAGGCCCGTATTTGTGTGCACAAATGTAAGTGAGGGTTTTCCACAAAGTAAGTAAAACAGACGGGAGAATCACAATAGGCACACAGGACAAAAGACACATCAAGGCAGCCTTCGAAGGCACACTCCAAAAATAATACTAATCTCACAATCTGAATTTCGTGGGTGGGGCCTGGACCTCCAGGACCCCACGCCCTCTATATAAGTTTCTATCCGTAACTGTCAGCAAGTTCAAGAGTGTAAAATAAAGTGGCATTTGACACCTTGTCCATGGATTGTGATTTTGAAGGTTGCTCTGTGTTCCTATTTAGATTCTCCCTTCTGTCTTACTCACTTTGTAGAAAAGCCTCAGTTGCATTTGTGAAGACAAGTATTGGCCTATATCTGCCAAACTATTTGTTACACGCTCGAGTGGCGTTGCAATCTTTGTCAGCACTATCAGGTATGTTCATGTAGATATTTTGAGTAATAAATGCCTGTTCGAGCCGTTGCAGCGGCTGCCTGGGCTGTCTTCCACGTGCTCCAAAGTTTAACGCCCTCTAGCGGACAAACGCGGCCTTACACAGTCGAATTCATTATCAGCATCGGGGTATGAATATATATATAACAGGGAAAATACATTAGACATATACGGAGGTAGTGCTGCCATCTTTTGTTGGAGATCGTTGCTTTGGATTATCCTTAATATAGTGAAAGCCTATTGGTCAAGGATCTCGTTTCCGATGCCTTACCTGCTATATGTAAATATATATGTATACATGTTAATCATATAGCTGTACTGCTTGAAAGAATATTTTTTTATTATTATTTAATCTCTTGTACGTTAGGAAATAATGAAATATAACGAACAAGTGGAGGTGGTATTTGATAACTACTTCCGGTGTGTTGCTGAGTATTGTGAGGAAACAATGGGGGAAGACAACGTTTTGCCTTTGTCTGAAGTGCAGTTTCCCTCGTCCAAGGAGTACATCCCATCTGGTGAGTATGCATCCTGTTAATTAATTTTTTTTTTTAAAGTTAGAAATAAATAAATTAATATTAGTGAAAAAGACATTAAATTCTAGTACATTTAGGTTCATTTCACGACCTTATTTTCTAAAGTTCACACATGTCCAGTGACTCAAATTTTACAGTAGTCGTAAAAACTATATTTCTCTGGAAGGGTGAGCACTATACTTGTGCCAATTATCTAATATTGTAGCTCGAGGCACTAACTACATACAATATTAGATAACTTGCACAAGTATAGTGCTCACCCTCCCAGAGAAATATAGTTTTTACGACTGCTGTAAAATTTGAGTCACTGGACATGTGTAAACTTTAGTAAATAAGCTCCTTATTGTTTTTTTTATTATTATTTTATTAATTTGTGGTTTGTTGTCCAATAGAACAAAAATAAATATATTAATACCTCCTTTAACCGGAATTCGTTTATCCGGAACGATTTTCAAGGAAAAAAAAGTCAATTTCAAAATACCTGTACAAGTGAGCGTATCTAATTAATTCTTCGCAGTGTAAATGTGCCGTATTGTACTGTATTTGCCCTTTGTTTGTTAAAATAAATGTTGTCCTTTGTAAAATAAAGCATTTTGTGGCTGTATTTCTGTATTTCCAGGCGCTTATAACATAAAAAAAAAACTAGTAAATCTGATTTATCCGGAATTTCATTTAACTGGAACGTGTCCAGTCCCATCAAGATAAAGATAAAATTATAAAATTAATTAGATAAGATAAAATGAATTATGTGGGCGGTGACAGGACTATGGCTTACGCCCGTCCCGATACATCAAGTTCGAATAAATGAAGTTCTAATGTATACAATATCAGTACAACAACCCCTTCGGGTAAAGGGAAGAGTGAGGCAAGAATTCTACTCGCAAAAGAAGTGATATCCATTTTGCGAGTGACTTCCTTTGTGTCACTATGGCGGAAGTGTTTCCTTTGTAATAAAATTGAAGAGATTTAGTATCCTCCCTTCCGCCATAGTGTCACAAAGGAAGTCACTCGCAAAATGGATATCACTTCTTTTGTGAGTAGAATTCTTGCCTCACTTCCTTTATTTACCCCGAAGATTTTTGTACTGATATCACTTATTTTGTAAGGATGTCTATTTTTTCTTTTCTTTTTTTTAAATGCATTTGGTTGAAATCGAGTAAAAAGTAAACATAGCCTTCATACAAAAGGTCGATTTTGAATCATGGTAGGCTCCGTATCTCATAAGCATTTTTTACACCCCCAATTGACACCCAAAACCACCTGGTACCAACCATTTAGAGCTAAAGCAAAAAGACAGACACACTTTTCGATCATTTTTGAAAATTCTGTGATTCGGCTAAAAAAAAAAAGTCGTAACTTTTGAACCCCTTCACCGAATTTAACGTGTGATACACCGTTTGAAAGGTATTGAAGCGTAGATTACGATTGCGCATGTTTCGGCCGCCTATATGCTCTGGGGTCAGTGCTATAACCAGAAATGTTTTTTTTGTTTTTTCGAAACCATTTTTGTTCTGTCTTAGTATGGCAAAGAGCTTTCAGATGTAAGTTCAGGCATCAAAATCGGACTTATTGTTCGTTAGATCCGAAACTAGCTGTATATATGTGAGTGCCGCTGACAGACTCGTTTGTGAGCGTCACTCGAAGAACTAACGTTCTTGATGATATGAAGGAAAGGGAGGAAAAGTAATATGTTTATTGATTTTGAACACCCCGTTCACCACGCTTCTAACCATTTTCTTGTATTGTTCCGAATGTGTTGTTTTTAATTGTACCGTAAATACTGCTTCATTTCTTTTTTCACAGTTGATATATAATTATCATTTTAGGTGACAGTTTGGAAGCGCATATCACCAAGACCAGTATGCGAAACAAAATATGTTCTTCGTTTGCTGCTCTGTCAGGCCATGGAGATGATAGACTTTACGATCATACTGCGCTTATTTCCAACATAAGACATCAGGTACGTTGCCACCTTTACATACTATCATGTAATTAACATTTCCTCAACTATATTTTGTCATTTATGTATTGATTAGTTGATTTTCCCGCCCGTTGATGCGGGGTGAATAAAATATGTTGGCAACAATCATCGGGATTGTCACCAATCAGCTTTGTTACGGAGGTGTTAATGAATCGATAGTCATGCCAAATTTGACCACTTGGAGGTAGTCAACCCGTCGAACAACAATGTAGTGTGGGTTGCAGCGTGCTTTGCTTTTATATTTTCCATTATTGTTACCACCACCACTGGAATTCAATGGACAACTAGATGGTCGATTATCTCCGAAGATAATTATTTTAGAATCAAAGTTATTTGATAACTTCCCAGTCTGATCCAGTGTCTGATCATGTGCGAAAGATCATTCCATTCGGTCTAGTACGTTTTGCGTGATGTTAGTCAGTTTCAATTTTATATAGAGAGATGTGTGTGGAGTCCTTGGTTGAATTACACATCGGTCAATTGTGAGTTTCTTGACAAACAGATTTGTTAATATCTACGTTGTAGCTCGTAGGTCAGTTTTCTGTATTACACTATTTTTTTTAAATGTTTGATTTCATTAGTTCTGTAGTATGCCGACATTTATTAATTTTATTCTAAATATGTGGAAGGCCGAGCATTGCTTGCATTTTCGTATAGTATTTCCATAAAAGCATAATTTGTTAAAATTCTTTATGTAATGATGCGAGAGAAATCACTGAATGTAGAAACTATTCCATAGGGCGTCTTCTAGGCATCTTTATTGCAGTTATTTGATTACACGTATAACCGTACACAACACTTACTTTCTTAGTGTTGTGGCTTACGGAACTCGCAAACTCATCGCCGCAGTAACAAACGTTCGCCATAGTATTCTACCCTGAGCAAGATCAAGCCAGTTTTCATCACAAACACCTACTTCTCGAAGATCCCTTCTGATATTGTCCTCCCAAGGTGGTCTCGGTCTTCCCAGCGGTCTCTTTCCCTTCGGCTTTTCCAACTAAGATGGAATATAGTCTTCGTTTCCCCCCCATCTGAGCTACATGGCCTGCCCATCTTAGTCTTTGCGATTTCTTTATTATGTAGTCTCCTCCATTCTCCAGTTTTCTCGTTCCGT
>JAGDQP010025984.1:0-26368 GCA_022664845.1 Lepisma saccharinum
TAGAAAACGGCTGAATATGATGATGATGATATATATATATATATACCACAGGCGAGGATACAGAGCAAGCAGTGCTTGCCAACGGAATTTTAAGATAACTTTTTTAACGAAAAGTTTTCTTGTAAAGAAGCGCACGCTTTCTTTTGCTGCTTTCAATGTTATGAAAACTTTCGCTAAATTTAGCGCACACCAATTTTGCAGCTAAACTGAACGGTTCCTAAAGCAAGCGACCAGCATCACAGCTTTTTCTGTCCCTCCAAACCCATGTCTAAAATTTTATGGTCGAGGAAGAGGAGGAAGGAGATGGTCACGCCGTATAAGAGACAGAAAATGCTATGGATGGGATGGCTTCTGACGAAAATGTCTGGCAACACAAAAGCTGTTGTTCTTAATTCTGTTACAGTGCTGTCAGTTGGTGGGATTTTGCAAGGTGGAGCGGTATTTTTCATACTGAAACGGGAATTCAAACACAATGTTAACTTACAACGCAAAGTGATTGCTTTTTTAGTTTTGTTAAAACATTTTATTGTCGTGTTGAAGGCAGAAGCGAAGTGAAGTATTTTTAATATAACGTGCGCCCGAAAGCAACGCTCACACGTGTGTGTAACTGTGTATGTGGAGGTTATGGAACCCCAGAATTTCTATGGATTTTTATTTATGCGAGTTTAGCGGGATTTTGTAGAGCTCAGCGGGAATTCTTGAATAGTTAAAAGGGAATTCGGTTTTAGAAAAAACTTATAGCACTGGTTATAAAGTGACACATGAAATATTAGTACTTTTTGTACCTTTTAATATACTTCCTAATCTGGTTGCGTTCGTCTAAACTCGTGGTTGTGTTGCCGGTAATGATTTTACATGAATCATAATTATCGTTTTTATATACAAATATTCAACCTTATTAAATTACATAAATGTGTAAACAAATGTAATACAGAACAATATATCGATTTTCTGAGATAGAACAATATATTGCAGTACTTAACGTTAGTTTTTGATTCACTACTGTATCCCGTAACGTTTCACAAAATGATAACGATGCTTTTCCAGTACATCAGCACCGAGTGCTTGCCTTGTGTAAGAAACCACGCTTCGCCACTGATATATATATATATATAGAGAGAGAGAGAGAGAGAGAGAGAGAATATTACAGTTCTTACCTGGTTCTTCTCAAATCAATAAACAATTTGTTTTTTCTTCCATGCTTTCAACAAAATGGAATTACAGAGTATACAACGTATTGCTCCCAACTACTTTAACCACTCTCTGTCGTCTTCCACAGCTTATGCTTGGTTCGCTGTCTTCCCTTCCGACAATGCGATTCAAAATATACATTTTTTTTCAGTTCGCAGTCGGAAAAGGTGTCAAGTACTTTAAGACTTCCTCAAAGGGAGGGGAGCAAATTCCTGGTGGTCCAGGAAACAACAGAAACCTTGTGTTGTTTATACAACTGTAAACAATATCAAGTTATCAGCCAATGCTCACACAGGTGCAGTCCTAAAACATTTGGTCCCGAAAACAACAATGAAATATATATATTTTTTTAACAAACATGTTGAATTCATTTGTTTGTTTTTAAATCAACAGTAGTAATTCATGTCAAACCAATTCGTTTGATATCATTGGATTTTCATCCAATACCATTTTATTTCTGTCATATTCATCTAACATTCCCAAATAACGATAGCATTTCGAGTTTATTTTATTGTCATGACAATTGTAAAACTTGTGATATTTCAATTCAATTTTATTTCTGCCGTATTCGGCTATATGCAGGAATTGCCAAATAATATCTAGTCATTCGGAATTTCATTTATTGTTATGACGATTGAAATATTATTCCATTTCAATCTACCACCGAAATTTTGACACCAGGTGGACACAAACTCTTCCTTGGGGGGAGGGGTAGTCCTAGACTAAAGAAATAATCCAATTTCGGCTTCCCTAAGTGTGAAATTTAAGAACTTGGTGATTCGTGATGGGGGAGATTTGTTTTTACATGTGTGATTTGTTTGAAGTACTTTCCGCTTTCCTCTACTATTTTTCTCTATTTAGTCTTTTATCTTTTATTTGACTTCGTGTTTACTTTTTTCTCTTTAAACTTGGAGAGGAAAAAGGGAGAAGTTTAAAGACACCACATGTTAATGTTTTTTATCCTTGGAGTATCTTTGTCGAAGCAGGTTATATAAAACAAACGTAAAACAAAACGCTGACGTTTTCGACTTCAAGGTAACACTTTGGGGACGATACAAAGGTTCGAGGCCTGGTGGTGGCTATCCTAATTAAGGTATCTCCCATCCTTATCTCATAATTTCCACACCCACAATGAAATTTAATTTAGTTTACGATAATTAAAAGTTATAACACATCATTGTGTGTCGATTATATAGTGTACATAATATTTGAAGTACGATAATACAATAATAATAATAAATAAATATTAAAATAGGTATAATTGTGTATTTTAATCATGAATTGAACAGAAAATAAGTAATAACAAAAAGGTAAAATAGGTAATAAGTATTATTTAATTACGAAGATACTTACAAGGGAAGTTTGCAAAGGGGTAGGGGTATTTCCAATATTGCTCTATTATACAACTGCGGGCCTAGTTTGTTTTTCACTCACATGGAGTAAGTATTTGGTGAAACGAGATCTTTAGTAAGCTAATGAAATTTCGTTTTCTGCTACCATCGAAATATTCACCTTTCTGATTTTAGTACAAATTTAATTGGGTTTTATAACTAAACTATTCAAAAACATATCAATAATTTGGTATAAGATCTACCTACTTCACATAGCCTATAAAAACCATGAGTCCACAAAGAAGAAAGAAAAAGAAAGATTTGTGTGAAGTTGACAGGACCACCAAAAGCTCAAATTCTCAAACTCGCTTCAGAATTTGAGTACAATTTGATCTTTCAGAAAAACCAACTCTCAGAATTTGAGCTTTCAATATAAACGCTCTAAGTTCATTTTGGCCCTACCGACTTCTTCCTGCAGCACAACCAAAAGCTCGAATTCTCAAACTTGCTCCAGGATTTAAGTATAATTTCAGCTTTCAGGTAAGACTCTCAGAAATTTAGCTTTCAATATAGACGCTCTAAGTCCATTTCAAAAGTAGTCCTACCATCTTCACGCTACAGGACCACCAGAAGATCAATTTCTCATATTAGCTCCAGAATTTAAGTACAAATTGAGCTTTCAGAAAAAATAACTCTCAGAATTTAAGCTTTCAATATAAACGCTCTAAGTCCATATCAAAGGTGCTAAGGTATCATATCTACTTCGGCCGATATGGGCATATTGGATTTTACGACATCGATCGATATTGTTTAACGACATGGGCCCTATATTTGATGGCAAACATATCTTGGCCGATATCGATCAACAATATAGATCGATGTCGTAAAATCCTACATGCCCATACCCACACAGTACACAATGTTGAATTAACGTTTTATAAAAGTTGAATTTTGACAACGTTGTATTTGGTGACGTAGAATTATATATTTTATCAACGTAATTTAATAAACGTTTAAAGAGCGACCAGTATTAAACGTTTAAAGAGTGACCGTTTATTAAACGTTGAATTAAATTTTGCTTTTAAACCTTCTAAAACGGTGGAAAGCACAGCGTTGATTCAATGTTGAATGTTTGTGAGTTTTCCTAACCTACAAAAACGATTTCCAGTGAAAGTTTTATGCTTAAACTTCATTAGGTGTTATATAATATTTTCAGATACTTCTGGGACTTACTGCCTAGGTAAAATTGTTTCAACTTCTCCCACCGGGAATCAAAACCGGATTGTTGGATTGTCACATTTGAGGAGAAGTAAAATTTAACTTTCAGGACAAATTTTATACCTTTCCCGCAAAAGTCCTACTTATAACGAATATTTAAATCTATTCAGATGAACAGAATAATGTAAGTTTCCCAGACCGAAAGCTAGTATTTCAATGTTCAGTACGATATGCTTTAATTGAAATTGCAATTTTATGGTTGATTCCAGGTTAAAATTTTATAAATCAAATGATTTTTTTGGAATCAACCCTAAAATTGCATCGTACTGATCATTGAAGTACTAGGCTTCGGTCTGGGAAACTTATATTATTCTTTCGTCTTCACAGATTCAAATATTCGTTGTAAGTAGGGTTTTTTGGGATAGGTACGAACTTTGTCCTGAAGGTTTAATTTTGCTTCTCTCTAAACGTTGTATAAACTTTGCGCAACGTTGATTAAACGATGAGTAGTCGTTTATTAAATGTTTTGTAACGTTGAATCGACGTCAATGCCAGAAATAAGTTGCGGAAAAGGTTTAATTCAACGTCTTTAAAACATTTATTCAACTTCAGATTCAACGTTGAATCAACATTTCTTAGAATACTAATCCGATAGTTGTATAAATGTGGAATCAACGTGAATTCAACCAAAATTCAACGTTTATTAAACATTTAAGAAAAAGTTGAATAAACGTTTATTTAAAGTGATTGTGCTGTGTGGGTACCGGCCGACGTGAATGTGTTACTTGGGCACGTTTGAAATGGACTTAGAGTGTTTATATTGGAAACTCAAATTCTGGGACTTGGTTTATCTGAAAGTTCAAATTGTACGCAGATTCTTGAGAGAGTTTGAGAATTTGAGCTTTTGGTTGTGCTGCAGTGGGAAGTCAGTAGGGCCAAAATTGACTTAGAGCGTTTATATTGAAAGCTCAAAATCGGAGAATTGGTTTTTCAGAAAGCTTAAATTGTACTCAAGGGTTGGGGTGAATTTGACCTTTTGGTGGTCCTGTAGTGTGTAGTTGGCAGGACCACCTTTGAAATGAACTTAGAGCGTTTATATTGAAAGCTCAGACTCGGAGAGTTGGTTTATCTGAAAGCTCAAATTCTGGTACGAGTTTGAGAATTTGAACTCTTGGTTGTGCTGCAATGGGAAGTAGGTGGGGCCAAAATGGACCTAGAGCGTTTATATTGAAAGCTCAAATTGTACTCAAATTCTGGAGCAATCAGAATTTGAACTTTAGGATGTCCTTCCAACTTCACGCACCTGAAAAAAAGGTAAAAATATATCACTGAAACGTATTAAACGTCAGATGCGAAAATGACAGTAAAAGATAAGTGATTGGCTTTATGTTTCGAAAAAAACAAAACAATGATAGGTGTTGTGTGCAGGACACTGATAAGATCATAATTCTTTCAACAATGACAAACCAAAGAACTACACGGCCGGTTTTCTTTGAAAGTCCGTTCGCAACGTATTACGAAACAGCTGGAAATAGTCTCTTTTTCTTTCCTTAAGAAGTGTTCGCAAATTATTGAATTTGATATGAAAATTGATTTAGAACCGTATTAAATATAATTATTAGACCTTTACATTAATATTGAGAAGAAAACTTACGCGTGATATGAATGGCAACGTAAAAACAATTTACATTTACATATTTTCAAAAATATCAAGATTAAAAGGTTTCAAAAATTTCCAGTTACCAGCCATCGCTTTATTCACGAACATATCGATATATAAATGTACTATGTAGGCCTGGTTGTACATTCCCTCAAACATTGACAAAAGCATCCTTTTAAATCTTTCGCAAGACGTACCTCAATACCTCTTTTCAGCCCGCCGCATTGATGTAATCGGTTATGGGTTAGAATCCCAGTCAGAGCACGTATGTTTTTTCTCACCCACCCCATCCATACCCTCTTGTCTCTTTTCTGTCATATGTAAAAGTAAAGTTCGAACATTTCGAGAGTCTCCAACACTTCGATAAAATTAAAATTCTTTATCGACGAAACGGTTTTGAAATTTTATCGAATTGTTATTGATTACTCGATTAGGGCTACTCTCCGCTTCCTGGCTTCATATATTAATGAAAATTTCAACGGCTGCAGTCAGTCCAGGATCGTTTTTTGATAGAGGTCATTGGTCCTAAATGACTTTATCAGAAGAAGAAGAAGAAATCTATAATTAGCAGTCAATAAAAGAAGAACGAACCGCGGTAAAGCTGGTAATATTCCAATGTAAGTGCAAGTGTATATTTTTTTTAGAAAACGTACATTTGTTAAAATGGAAAAGAAACCTCTAAGCCCTGGAGATCCTAATTCTTTCTCAAGACCAGGTGAGATCATAGTAAAGCCACGGTGCTGGAGTGCCAATTTGTTGTAACGTTTGTCTGGAATGCTTTTACGGTATATTGAATCCATTTTCAAGGTTAGGTTAAACTTGATTAGATTACAATAGGTCAAGTTCGATTAGTGCACACCTTCCACAGTTGGATGCCGTATACCAAGCTTAACCCTTACTATTTTCGGTCAGTAAGCATTACGCTTGCTGCTAAGTGTTCTCTGTTTCATGAAGGATTTCCAAGGGGATTACTGCACGAGACGTATTTGAGAAAAGTCGTAATACTGCAGTTTAGTTATTCTTCCCACACTACTGAAAACGTCTATAAATGTCTTGTTTTAGGTCCCTATAGCATGAAATCGAATTAAGTGTTCGGCTTTTCTTTAGCATTCGTCGGGCGTTCCATTTGGAACCATAAATGGAGCAGACACAGGTGGTGTGTGTAAAGGTGATGTAGAGTATAATAAAAAAGTCTAACCTGACTTCTAACCCGTCTTCGCTTCGTGTGGATCGCTTACTCGGCATACTGTCAGTGATTTTTGTATCTAAACATCAATGATGTTATGGAAATAAATGGGAATTATTGTAGTATTGATGGACCAATTTTAAAATCACTAAAACCAAAACAAAATCACTTAAAACACACATTAGGGAGGGAGGAAGGCGAGCGGCTTACGAAATTATTTTCTTGCAATTATTTTAAATTGAGACCATACGAACGTGGAGGTTAGGTGCGGTCATGTATCATAAAAAAATATATTTTGGCATTACTTCCGAAGTTGGTCGTCCGTCTTGTTTTCGTCTAAAAGCCTGATGAAACCTACGAAAATTTAAAAGATCATCAATTTTTACGTTCAGTTCACCGGTTTTCTGTTTCGTTCGGTTAACGCGCAGGGTTTAATTATAAATAATGGTTTTCTTGCATTATTCGTACATTATCCTAAATTACTGACCATGGGAACGTGGAGGTTAGGTAAAGTTAGGTGCGGTCATGTATCTTTACACTTTTTGTTGTCATATACATCACAATTCTTTTCGTAAGAACAAAGCTTACCACACTCCCTGCAATTTGTTGTTAAATTTATTAATCCATGACTTTAACACGGTTTCAAAGATTTACCTCAGTATCACCGTATTGTTTTTTCAAGCTGTAATGCTGTTACCTCACATTCAGGACAACGTTCCTGTACACCTGTAGCAATGTTCACAATATAAATACTCGTAACTTTCCAACAGTCCAATCATGCGGTAACCTTCCGCCAAGTAGTTCCCTCCGCTTCCCAAATAGTTCCATGTTTATCACCGAGTATAAAATAAACTCAAGTTTCGTTTTTTTTATATATATATTATCAACCACACAAACGAGCAAATTATCCATTTCTTTCCTGTAAATTTTATTAGAAACGGACGACCAACTTTGGAAGTTAACCCTATATTTTTATACGTTCACATTTATTATTAACTCCTTATTTTCCTTTTTCGTAAATTATCTTAAATTACTGAACATATGAACGTGGAGGTTAGGTAAAGTTAGGTGCGGTCTTTACAAAATATATTTTGACACATATTCACACTTACCTGCAGCACACAGGCGTCTTAACTCTCCCAATTTCCATTAGAAAGTCGTGTACAATTACTATAACTCTACGCAAAATAGTTCCTTCCGCCACAACATGCAGTGCGTACTAACACATCTTAAAAACACACTACAACAATATTATTGTTCAGTTATAATGTTACCCACATTACTATTTTCCTCCCAATTACTCACAAACATCACACAGTTATCTCGATTCATCCTGAAATTTCTAAAAATTGGTCCGTCACTACTATAGTTAACCCAGTAAATGTCACTAGGGCGTAACACTATCATGAATCATGAACCTGTGACGTATTTCGCTCGAAAAAATCACGCCCGACGTAACCTAAAGTAATACCAAGTTGTTTAGCTCAGCCCAAAACAATATAAATTTTATTTACAGGATAAATTAATATTTGGTACGCACATGAAAGTGTTTGGTGATCGCACCAATAGTTTATTAAATATCGAAATTTTCAAATGTAAACAAAAACTGACATATTATAATAGGAAAATGGTTAGTTTTTTTCGAAACAAAACCTAAGACAGTTCAGAGTGAGTCGAAGAAAAAGCAGCTGACATTTGTTTCATTTGGCAATAGACAGATATATTGCTGAAGGTGTAGTTGACCAATTCTAGTAGCCAAGCACTTGAAAGTGCAGCTTAACAACAAAGGCATAAAATAATTAATCATTTCATGGTATCTACTAGTAGATGTGCACGGATATCTTGCATTGTAACTCAGTCCTCTTATTGTCCGCTCTGCTATCTTCCAGATCTAATTTATATAGTTTATGTGATTTTTTGGGGGACAATGCATTTCCTGATTACACAGTGTTTGGAAACTACACTCTTAAACCTCATGGAAGTATACAACGTACTTTGTTTACTACTGTCATATATAAACTACCGTCTGTTTTTCTAATTTGTACCTGGTCTATTACTGGTACGGTCACCCTATAGTAAGGTTTCGAGACATTAAAGTGACATGATAAAGTAAGATGCGAAAATTACTTTGCACTATTTCGCTTATTGAGCATTAGCAACGAGCACATGGGAAGTTAAATGTCTTTACATCGTGTGTAATGAAAAGAAACTTTAACTAACTCGTCTTCGCTTTCTCGACATTGAGTCCGTGATTTTAGTAGCCAAGCACGTATCACTTATAAAATGAAGGGATTCCTTAATATGTCTCTGCAACAAAACACATACAGTACAGCTTTCTAAATTGTGTCCTTTGGCTTCAGAGCTAGGGTTGGCAAATTAGTGGCAAAATATCGGGATTATTGTAAACAAACTAACGATACAGTATTTTTAGGTCAACCAGCTTTTGTGGCAAATTTACGCTCCATAGCACTCATTGTCTTACAAATAATCGTCACAGACACCTATTGCCAGGAATCCTAAAATATGACTTAAACGTTATGGCGTTATTTCGTAATGCACACTTGAGTTGATCAGTACATATAAACATGGCTGCATACGAAGAATACTAATCGTGCCACTTCGTGCTATGAATGACTCTTATTTAAGTTATGAAAACCACGACTCAATGTCGAGGAAGCGAGGAAGGGTTGGTTAATGTCCGGTAACGTATATTACTTCTTTTATATACGCTGGGTATATGAAGTTTAAAACTCACTCCATGTGGTCGACGTGCTTTTGGATATCACACTATTATTTCACCCTTCCGTGACTTGAAACTTTGATATATTTTGCGTTTCATCACTTCCACACATGTTGGAACCGGTAGATTTTACATTTGTTTGCTGTCCACAACTATACTTTAGACCATAGTAATTGTAAACACGTGGAGGCAAAAGTGTAACCATTTTCACAATAACGTTCTCAAGAAAAGGGTCACAACTGATAAAAATGTAATTTTGCAGGAGGAAACAAGTTACATTTTACTTGATAAGCTATATTTAAAATCCGACAAACGGAAAGATTACGCTTCTTCTATCTACCAACCACCGATGTAAATAGAGCTGCGATATTTTTGTTTTATGAGAATGGTTCTCTAATGCTCTTTAGCCAATACTACAAAAAAAAGGCATTACTATAGTAGTGACGCACCAATTTTAAAATCACTAAAACCAAACCAAAATCGATTTCCTTTTTCGTAAATTATCTTAAATTACTTAAAATATGAACGTGGAGGTTAGGTAAAGTTAGGTGCGGTCTTTACAAAATATATTTTGACACATATTCACACTTACCTACAGCACACAGGCGTGTTAACTCTCCCAATTTTCATTAGAAAATCGTGTACAATTGTTTCGGGGCCTTTTCCTTTCCTTACATAAATACTCTGCTAAATAACCTTCAAAATGCACTTTCCCTCGTCATTTCCATACGATTTAATAACAATAACGCAAGAAATGGCATAATCATCACAAAGACACGCCATTTCAACACTGCCTTACCGCCTTCCACATGCCAATAACCGTAACTCTACGCTATATTATTATTCACTTCAAATGTTATTAAAACTATATTATTATTCACTTCAAATGTTACCAACATCAATATTTACCTCTCCAACACTCTCAAACATCACACAATTATCTCAAGTTCTCCTGTAAATTTCTAAAAATTGGTGCGTCACTACTATAGTAACCCCCAAAAAATTTTGATTTTCAGTTGTGGCACTTTTCTTTAGAAGGTTCGATATCTTTATTTATTTATTTGTTTACATAATTCTTTTTCTTTACATAATATTACAATAAAATTTAATATAAAATCGACCCCAATGAGCACTAGCTCACACTAAGGGGCAATATATGTATTGATAAAGAAAAAACCTAAAATGTACATAAATTTGGTTTATTAAATTACTCACCAGAATGTCAAGGAAGTTAGTTATGAACTTCTATACATGTTCCAGAAAAATTTCTTTGCCATTTTTTAAAATCTAATTTCTGATCTTATATCCTTTATGTGGTTCTGTAAATTGTTATAAGTTTGAATTAAATTATGCTTAACTCCATTTATACCATAAGTTGTTGTATTATTAGAATCAATGGCTTATTTGGTTCATCTGTGTTGTATTATATGTATGCACTTGTTTTCTCTTTACTAATAAAAGATTGCTATGACTAAGTCCAGATATTGCTTTATGAACAAAAATACAGGAAAAAAAAAAGAAACTTTAACAGCATTTCAAACGGAGCAATATTTGTCTCACAAAACAATTCCTTATTTGGATAGTATAGAGGATAGCCATGCGTTACTCTTATCGCTTTCTTTTGGACCATTATAAGTTTTTATAATTTAGTTTTATTTGTATGACCTCAAATTGTCAAATATATCTTATAAAAGTCAAATGATCCCAGCACGTTTAAAAATTAAGAAATCAATTAGCTACGTAAGAGGTACTACACATCCACTCAAGTTTTATTATCTACTCTTTTCTTTGTAAAAAAAAATGAAGACTCGATTACACCTACCCCTAGTTTTACAATCGACCGCTAAGTTGAGGCTAAGTCATATTTTGCGTACGCAAAATGAAACTTGGCCTCAACTTAGTGCTGGCTAGAAGCTTGGCGGTCGATTGTAAAACTGAGTGTTTTAAGGAAACTTAATTCTCTGCGGATGATTATGCCCTCTGCCAATGACCACCATTAAAAATCGGGACGAAGACCGTTCCTGGAAAGCATGTTTTGGGTCGCGGGTCAAAATACGAAGTCAAGATTTTCCCTATTTTATCGGGACAACTGGCAGTCTACTAAGAGCACCCCTTAATTTTGTATTGTGTGCATTCGAACGCTCTATAAGAGAAGTACCTATAGTATACTGTGGCACTTTCCTGCCAAAATCAACCCAACACATATTATTTCCAGCTGCCTATGTTGGGCAATGCATCAAGTAGTTAGTATAGCGATCGAGCTTTTTTATTTCTTTTAGAAGGGTTACGATAAGTGTCCCTTCTTGTGCATTATAATTTACTTTATATGATAGTTTATGAGGTGCGGGCGCTCCGCTTCGGATGGAGATTTTAGTTTGGGAATCTTATGCGATCGTACAATGCTAAAGAAAATATATTATTACCTTTTTTCACAAGACAACCTAACTGTGTATGGTAAACGTTGAAATCATTCTTTAAAAATTGATAGTAATAACATGTATTCTTCCGCACTACACGATAAAAGGCTGTTAAGGTCAGCCAGCTATTGTGTCACATTTTGCCGTATGTATGCTTAATACAACTTATTCCCTTGCAAATAATTTTATAGAGGCTTGTCTACACGTCTATAAACACCTAGCAAGAGCTAAAATGAATTACGAAGAGCCATGTTTCAAGATTATTTAAATAAATTCGTCCGGCATTTGTTTAGCATATAGAAACATAGTGCGATACGGAGAAATACTAACATAGTGTCACTTCCTGTTACGAATGCCACGTATTTTTTTTTTCAAAATTCACGGACATAATGTCGAGATCGATATATAAATATATATTACCATAAGCGAAATAATAATATAGATTTATATCGGTTACCTGTTTTCGACTGCGCTAAAATTAATGGGTTTTTGCTTAAGAGCACGTAATTTTGAACCTTACCGTTAGGTGGCTCGGGTGGCAACTTCTGGAAGGAACCAGCGACCAAAAGTATTCGCCAGAGCCACCTGACGGCAGGGTTCAAAATCGCTTGCTCCTTCTTGCAGACGAAAACAGTTAAGTGGTATTAGTATATCTTAATATTTAGTCTTTGATATGTGACGACACAAATATGAAATATTCCTTATTTTAAAGTTTTGCACTTAAAAATAATAATAATAATAATGAAAAAAAATATACAGTTCCACCGAATTGCAACAATACGGTAAATTTACCTTTAAAAAAAAGTCAGATATATTAGATTGCAACGAACAGTGGCGTAACTACAAACTAGGGGACCTGGGCACAGTGAAATGGTGCACCCTGACTTAATTCTATTAGACCCACGGTTCCATCTCAATTCAGGCAGGGTATATACAATTCACGACGTAGTTTTTGTTAATTAATACTCTTATGTGCTTCTCATAGAAATTAATGTACTTTTTATTTTCCAGAAATAAATCTAGGAAGATATTTCTTTTAAATTTCATTGCTGATATTTATTGAACGTCAATGTGGTATACTGTAAAACGTTTGACAAATCATATCGTAGAAACTAATTAAGATATAGTCCGGTTCACTGTGTCAATTAAACAATTTCCGTTCAAAATTTATGGAGATTGGGAAAGTGGCACTTTTTTGAAAGCTTTTAACAAATTCAGAAGTCGCTGTTTGCATTTCCTCAAAAACCATAAGCCGCCATTTTGGAATTTCAAAATGGCCTCCCTAAAATAATGATTTCCTGAAAACTCAGTTTTGAAAATACATGATGTTTTAAATGTTAAGATCAGGTTGTCTGATGTAAGGAATACAATCATTATATCAGATTAATGAGGAAGAACAGAGAAAAGCGATAAATGCGAAATGTAGTTAAAAGATAACGAATTAAATATGGAAAAATAAAAATTTTGCTCAAAATTTATGGGATTGATATTTATAATTCGTGCGACTTACAGAACATAACAACTTCATTAGATGATAGGAGGGACACCATCTTACCACCCCTGCCTCTTGACTATATTAGTCATATAAACTTACATGTGTTCTTTAGAAATCAACATCTGACTGGTTTAAACCAGATTTTTTTTTAAAAAAAAAAAAACAATTTGTTTTTTAAAAGTACTTTGTTTAAGAAAATACAAATATATATAACAAGTATTTATATAGTTAAGAGTTAGAGCACCAATGATTAAAACCCTGCCCTGCCCTGGAGAAGCAAAGTAGGACTGGAAAGGTATCGTCCTGAGCTTTTTTTGCTGGTACTATTCCATAATTTGTTTGGTAAGTTTGAAGGTAAACCTTATTTCTTATGCCCTTACCGAGGAATCGAACAGTGAACATGTGTCAACACTAATGAAGTTGATGTTTTAAATGTTAAGCGCAGGTTGTGTGATGTAAGGAATACAATCATTATATCAGATTAATGAGGAAGAACAGAGAAAAGCGATCAATGCGATAAACCTTATTTCTTATGCCCTTACCGAGGAATCGAACAGTGAACGTGTGTCAACACTAATGAAGATAGCATAATCACTACTGCAGAAACATTTTTCTCATTCAGAAGTCACGAATGAATGATTGAATGCCCTGATCTAGCTTAACGTCCCGCTGTTGTGACTGTAGCTAAATGGAGAGATGAGTGAAACTAACAGATGAATGATGACAATAGAATTGTTGGTAGTAGAGTAAGAGGAAATTGAAGTACCATGAAGAAACCTATACACATCATTAATAAACAATTGGTTATTCACCAAAACCAGCTACACACAAGATGCTTGTCCAACACAAAGCCCACATGGAACTGCCAGGATTTGAATCAGATAGGTGAACGATTATCCAACAGACGTACTACGTGCCGTGCCCTATTGAAGAATGAGTATATTATTTTTTTTCCCCCGTGTCTGCCCGTCAACTTGTTCGCAAAGTAAAAAAGAATCTTACTGGACAGGGATTTCAGTCAGATGATGATCGGATAACCACAGTAAAATCCTGTTTTCAGGACCTTCTATAAAACGTAACGTAGGTTCTGGATACTATACAAACACTGCGACCCATGTTAATTGTGTGTTTATTGTAGCTAAAGAAGACCACATCACTTGAGTAATAAAATTATTAATTATTTATTTGTTCAAGGAAAGGACACAAAGAGGGGAGCGGGGTCACATCGGTCCTTAAGGTGAGACTAGGACTAGGGAACCAAGGGACCCTGGCCTGAGAGAAGGTACCATCCCGGCATTCGCCTGGGATAAGTGAGGAAAACCTCAGGATGGCCGGTTGGAGCAGGGTTCGAGCCCACGCTCGACCTACCCAAATGCCGCGTGGCAGGCAGACATGTTGAAAAATAAAAATACTTCAAAAACGCAATTACATTCTTTCATTTTTACGTCGTGAAGTTTTCAACTGACCCTCCTAGATCACGTTACAAGAAACTAAAGTTGCACCAACGACGCTTCTAAATCCTGACTTAAATGTTATTTCCCCCCTTATTTTTCAGGCTGAGACAAAAGCTACCAACTATAAAATGTAAAAACTGATCTTTTAGTTAAGTTCATATTTATGCAGTTTTTGGTCCAGAGCAACAGCAGATACAAAACGATTTAATTAATTTACTATCGATTGTTTCCCGAAGCAAAATCCAGGAAGAGACGTTGAAAGACCAATGTGCATTAAGTTATATAAGTTCACATCATAAAAGTACAGATAATCTATGTTAATCCATCAATTACTTAGAAAATTAATATTTACTAGGTGTAATTTTATTATTATTTTTTTTATTTACAAAAGGTTTCAGATACAGCACAATTTGCCATTTTACACTGAAAACATTAACAGTAAACATAGCACAACAATAAAAGAACAGCAAAACAAACAAGAAAAAAGTTACAGAGATAGTCTGTTTATACATGTTCTAAAAGTTGATTCATGAACAAATATGTCAACGTTATCAGGAAGATGATTGTACGTGCTGATAATCCTATTTAGGAGGGACCTTTGTACAACATTTACCCTCACTTTTCGGGTGTAGAAAAGATCACTTGAGCGTGTTGTTCTGCAGGGTATACGAAAGTTTATTTCACCAAGCAGCTTTTCACAAGAAACATGACCATTGACAAGTTTGTGCAAAAATATAAAGCCTGAAATTTTGTTTCTTACCTGCGGTGGTTTGATATTGAGACATTTTAGTATATCATTTTTTGGAAGTGTGTGGAGATGAGGTACTCTGTAAGATACGATGGCGATCTTCTTCGGGATTTCACTGTCCAATATATCCGGCGATACCAATTGAAGAGGCATTTGTTACGATGTAAAAAGTTTGAGGAATCTGGTTGAGTTAGGTAGGTGAGATTTAATAAATGATGTTTAATTCATTGAACTAAGTTTCAGCTTCTTCTGTTCAAATCCATTTTCGATTTTTTTGAAGTAATTTATACAAAGGTATTACAATTTTATGGTAATTGGGGTACATTTAGACCTCCAATTGCATAGTCCCAACCAACGTTGTAAATATCTTAAGGTCAAACCAGTGTCTTGTATTATTTTGAAGATCATTCCTAATTGATGTAGATGAGTTTCAAAATCATTCGCAAAACAACAAAGATCATCTTCCATAAGTTCTTAACCAGGAGTATGTTCATATCGAATAATTCATTCATCATAGTAATGAAAATAGCGATAAGATAAAGTTAAAATTAATTGTATGAGCGGTAACAGCACTAATGAAAATAGCGACAGCGCTTGGAAGTCCAAATGGTAACCTGCAAAATCGAAATTGTCTATTCAGGAATCGAAAAGCTGTTAACTTTTTACTTTCTTCCGTTAAAGGTATTTGAAAATAAGCCATAGATAAGTCAGTTTTTGAAAAATATTTAGCATTTCTGAATCCAGTTAATACCTTGTTAATATTTTCGACATGTACTTGAGGTACAATTACAAGTTTATTTAGTTCTGGTAAGTTTAAAACAGACCTCATGCCACCATCTTGTTTTCCTACTACATGTAAAGTATTTGAATATTCACTATTTCATTCTTCTATAATGCCCCAATCTATCCATTTTTGCAATTCTTTACTAATTTCCTTGATTTTTTGAAATAGGTAATGGGTATTGTTTAGTTTTAACGATTTTTTCCTCTTTTAGTTGAATTTTGTAGAGAAAGTTCTTACGTAAACCTGATTTTTCATCAAATATATTACGGTATTTAATAATTTAATTAACTGCTGTTTTTCAGTTTCATTTAAATTATCTAATTCATTTACTGTTTTTTTCAATATCTTTAAGGATGGCTTTTGTACTAATATATCTTTCTAGTGAACCATCATTTATTGATTTCAGGCAAATGACCGGTCCGATCCATTGCCTGAGGTTTCAGTTTAAATTTCTTGTAGAAGTTTCAATGGGCTGATTAGTATTTTCTTGAACTGATTTCTTGTTATCCAGCTGCATGCGGAATTTCCTGGTAGAAATGAAGTATTTCCATTTATTTGTTACAGATCTTATTTAATTTATTTCATGCACAGAAATGCACAGTGATATTTCATTATTAATTTGCCTTTGATATTGCTTATTATAATAGTTTCTGCTTTTATAATACCTATTATTGTAATGTGGATTTCTGTTGGGTGTTTGTTGATTACGAGCATATGTAGAATTAACCATATGTTCTTGTTTAAATCTGTTTTGATTGTTATTTTCATTTAAATATGTTAATCGACGCAAACTCAATAATAAGTCATTTATAGAAAGACAATTTGATAGTGATAAATTTCTTTGAATATGTATTGGCAAAATTTCTAATATATTTTCAAGTATTTCGTGGTCTGTTCGTTGATTGTCAATATTTCTAAATTTAGCTATTAATCTCAGCGCTTGTAACTCATAATTGTCAACCATGTTCCAGTTTATTTTGGTTTCTAATACTTCCTTTTTTTGTCTTTGAGTATTCTCTATACTACGGTAATAGTCCAAGAATTCCTTGCAGAAGTCGTAAAAACCAACCCTTTGCAGCGTCAGACATAGCATTATTGACTAAATCCAATTTATTCATTTCAGATATGTCTATACTTTCAATAAATGAAACTAGCATTGAGACTTTGTCTCCTAATATGTCCATACCATCTAGGAGTAGATGCATAGTCTTTAGGTTTTAATAATCTTTTAGAAAGTTGAGACATCTCTCGAAATAATTCGTATAAAAATTTGTTATGCTCATAGTCCGGTTTGTTGCTGTAGTCAATATTGTAATCTGTTCGGTTATCTTTCAATCTGTTTGTAGTAGCCTTGTTATAAGTATGGAAACTATAAGGGGACTGTATTTTATTTTGCTCTTTGATATCTTCAGCATCAATTGTTGTAGGTTCGAATCTTTGGTCACAAATGTTACTATCAAATGACTCTTTCCATAGCAAGATAGATTTCATCTGCGAAGAAATTTCAGAGATCCAGTTTCCATTGTCTACTCTGTTGACAAAATTTGGTCGCCGATCTTGTCTACATCATTTGTAACAATTTATTTTGATTTTCCAACACATTGATTTGTTCTTGAAATCTAGTTTCAAAGTCCTTATTTTTTTCTTCTAGTTGTCTTTGGTTATCATCGAATCTACTGGTGATCTCTCTTTGTGATGATTGTATCATATTAGTTATGGATGATTAATTGGCTGCTAACTCATTGCTTTAGTTTTCAAGGACTTAATAGCTTCAAGTAGAGTACAGAACATTATCTTCGTATCATCATCCGTTTCTTCAGGATTAATATTCTTATTTCCATAGTCATGTCTTGAAATTATACCACTCTCGTTTTCCTTCGGATTAATTTTTGTATTTCGAATTTTTTTTTCTAGTCATCAACACAATCACAAACACTTTCTGCACACATACACAATGCCTCATAGATGGGCGCCATTAATAGTTTTAACGTTCTTCTCCATATCTCAGGGTATAACGAATTTTCAGTGGATTCTTGTACAGCGTATTATTAAATACTAATGCACACATATTTCTTACCGGGAGTAGTACCCCAAACCTCACCCAGAGTAGGTGTTGGGCGTGCTAGCATATTCTTATATAAATAATTATGACGAAGGTATTTTAAATAAAAAACTTAGTAGTAGCATAAAATATCTTTTTTTATTTCTTAGTTCATGGAGCATCGGACTTCAGTATTGCAACTAGCAGAACCTTAAATCAATATTAATATTATTCTCTTTTCACAAATCTTACATGCATTATATACATATATATAGTGACTTATCAAATGTGCCAATTTCACTTATTTGGCTTTTAAAATGCAATTAAACATAAATAACATTATTTTAACTTTTGAAAACATAAATTCATAATTAGTAAATCGTAAATTTAAATAAAAACTTTTAAATCTTATTCAAGATAAAATTTGTCCACTTCGGAAGATAAGGTTTGATGGTTCTGCCATCTCTGGAGCATCAGTTGAACTTTAACACTGTGATATAGTAACTTTTTAACAGATTTCACTTCGATTAATATTTTAACCATCATAGGAGACTGCCACATGGTGCAGCTTTTTTAGTGCATATTTTGGAGGTTAGTGCATATATTTAACATTGATGGATAATTCAATTAACGATTGTACATTTTTTACTTTTTAAGTCAAAACTTTCTTCTCACAAGGGTATAATTTTTTACTTCACCCTAACGTAGGGTGACCACCTTTTCACATTGAAACTGCGGGATATTACTTGGAATGGGACTTCGTATAGTATTTTGAAAATTCTCAGGTTTTGTAAAAAGCTTTAAAATACACAATTAAGAAAAGCTTATTTGCATGTGTACGCGGACACACTACATGAATCGTAAATTTACGACACAATATCAGAAATCAACATAGTGAGTGCAAATTTTATGCTGTTTTTTTTTTGGGGGGGGGCGGAAGTAAGTTCAGCATCCTTAATTTTGCAACTTAAAACTTTTTGTTCGATTTTGCAGCCTGTAATATTTCTTTCTCGCGGAGAAGAAACGTAGAATTCAAAGCATTCTGCGGGACAAATCGATTTATTTTCTGGACTTTCAGTGCGTTTACGGGACGGGTGGTTACCCTACCCTAACGCCAGGGTTTGAACTCATGGGAAGATCAGATAAAAATTACCTCTAATTTAATTGGAGCAGCATTTATTTAGAAAGTAGAATCAATTGTTACAAAAGATCCAGGATTAAAATTTGTATCGGATGTTAGTCAGATGTTTCAAGGAAAAGGGAATCAAGACTTTCCAAATTTCTCAGCAAGTGACATTTCTTCGTTAAAATATTCCCTACTAACAAGTTGTGAGACGGAAAGAACATTTTCCATCTACAAAAATGTGTTAAGTGACAGGCGAAAAAAGAAATTGCCAGAAAATCTTGAAAAATACATAGTTGTGCATTGCAACTCTAAAGATCAGTAACTTTACTTTGAAGTCTAAATATTGTCTCAGCGTAAATAGAGGTACAGTTCAGTGTGTTAGTTTTCCTATACTGAATACCAATTTCTTGATTACGGGTCAAATTGAGTTCAGTTGTACAGACGTAGTGTTCTATGTTCCAATTTTCACATACATCAATATCTCAAGCCACTGTAACTCGTTCACATTTTACTTGCAATAGACTTGATCATTTAAAGGCGGAATTTATTAGTGCATATTTACTTCTTCTTTGCATATTTTATTATATATTCTTGCGATTTTTAGTGCATAGTTGCATGCCTAGTTGACGCTTTTTAGTGCATATCAATCCGAACTCTAGTAATAAGGAAGTTTTCCGCACTTTTTGTAGTGATAAAAGTGTACCAGCGTTCTATAATTCTTGTTTTGTTCTAGCGGTTTGCTGGTATTCGCGGTTAACTTTGCTATTTGGTCCTGTGAGGTTTTTTGTGCTCATATGTTTGCCCACGGACCCATTTGTGTGTGCCAACTCTTCTTAGAGTCTGAGGTTTTTCTTTCTATTAGGTACTGTTCTTTATTTTTTGGTATACCAGTTTCTGTGGATCATGGTTTCAGCCGTCTGGTAGTAGTGGCTGTGGTTATTTTAGTTAGCGGCCCACTTGTACTTCTCAGTACAACATACATGAAAAAGTGAACTATCACTACAAATTGTACTCTTCAGTACAACTGCAAATTTGTGCGCACAAAACTGTACTTCTCAGTACAAGGGAAAGAAGCAATGGAATAGCACACCTTAGGTTTAATACTGAGCTTGGTAATACCCAGGCCAGCCCCTAATAACAAAACTGATAAACTACTCTGTATTACACATAATTAATAAAAAACGAAAAGGTAGCTGACCGCAGACTCTTTTAGGACCAAAATAATGTGAAAAACCAGAAACTACCACTATACAATGTTTTATTTAAAATTGAAAGTATATAGTAATAAATATGATAGTAATAAAAAGTAAGTGACACAAACTTAGTGAACAACTGACTCAAACAAAAATAAATGCAGGAAGCTCACTACAACAAAGAAGAGAGCAACGAGGCACCTTAACCTGTGACTGGCTACAAAGAAACAAGATAACGCTTAACTAAACGTTGTGAAAACTAGAAAAATTATGAAACTACTATGTAAAAAAAAAAATTCAGTATAGGAAAACTAACAAACTGGAAACAAAAAAAAAAAAACACTCATCACATACGGATACTTGAATCTCCTACCTAGAATAATTCGTTGAACCCCAAAAGACGTGAACAAACCACATAAAAAGATATATTTATGTGAAATACCCAACCCACTACCTCCTACACTAAACTTGGAGATGGTGGTTCTAATATACTAACTGCATTATATTTGGTGGAAATAAATTATTGTACAAAAGAGGCACAGCAACTGGAACAAGCCGTACCTGTGACCTGTGTCAGCGTATAAATTAAATACAAAGGAACCATCGGCCTTTTAAGAGCAAAAACAATGCAATGGAGACTACATAAACTGGATATTTAAAAAGTAGTCCGTTTACGCAAACAATGATTACTAGATCTGAACAAGACAACCGGAAAAGTTCAGAAACCAAGGAAACCTCCCCAAACGGGAGACCAACCAAATAGACAAGTGGAAAATAGAAAGTAAAATGATTAACAGAATAAGCTGCAAGTCAAGCTGCCAAGAGCCTGGTCAGAACTTGGTTGGGTGACTACTAAAACAAACTATCACTCCATGAAGACAAACTTAGAATACTAAAGCAATAACGACAGTCACTACCACTAGACGGCTGAAACCGTGATCCACAGAAACCGGAGTACCGAAAAAAAGAATAGTACCTAATGAAAAATTATAACCTCAGATTCTGAGAAGGAAATTATAACCTCAGATACACACATATGGGTTCGTGGCCTAATACATGAGCACAAAAAACTTCACAGAACAGAAAAGCAAAACTAACCATACCAGCAAACCGCTAGAACGAAACCAGAATCATAGAACGCTGGTACATTTATATCATTACAAGAAGAAGGAGGGAAAACTCCTTTATTAATGTACAAAGAGAGAATCCAGCACGCTGGTGTGAACAGGAAGAATCGGGTTTTGCGTCTCACATTAAAGTGAAAAACTGTTAGTATTGTGATGAAATGCTGAAATATGGCAATTGTTATAAATAACTAGAAAAGCATTTAAAATGAGCTTTCTATGTCATTTGAGAAATCTCTTATTTTAGAGCGGCCATTTTGAAATTCCAAAATGGCGGTCATAGGGGCTTTTTGCGGAAATGCCATCATAGGTTTTTAAATTCCAGATGTTATAAGGTTTCTAAAAATGTGCCACTTTGCTAATCTCCGTAAATTCTAAACGAAAATACATAGTGAACCGGACTGATATGGAAGTAACTCATTTTATATTATAGATATTTATGTGTAGTTTGTGATGGCAGCAGATTATTACTATGTCGTTTATACAGCGTGTCAAAGACATCATAAGAAGATGATGGGGTAGAATTCTGATTCTGCTCCAGTAAATCTCGCCCTTACATAATTCATCAAAATGATGATTGACTTTCTTCACGCAATCTTGGCTAAACGTTGGTACTACTTTCCAAACTTTACCTAATTCTTTGGCTGGCTGTTTCGCTGCTTCGTACGACTTCCGGAGATTCTTCAATTCTTTGTATGTTCCTGTTAGCAAGTTGGCTTCCGAGATGTCAGGACCGGTTTCTGTAAGTAAATGTCATTGCGTTGGTCGCTGTGAGTATTTTTGAATCCAAAACTACTAAAAATACAAACGTTTTAGATTTATTTAGGAACACGCTTCCTCTCGCTCAGATGACATATTTATTACTGTAAATTTCGACATTGCCGGCATGATTTTGAAATTCGATTCCAAACAATGATTCATCTATTGCTTTGTGACCAATGTGTATAACACAGAAGCTTTAAATTAATATCAAAGTGACTGTTGCTTATGCCATAGGAAATTGATAAGAGAGCCCATCGTTTTATGTTATAGCAAAGAGGGGGCTGATAATCAGCCCCGAGACCTAAAAAAGCTCTCTTTGCTCTGTTGCATGAACTTTTTGATAAAGAATAATAAATATTTATTGTTATTGTGAACGGTATTTTAAAATTATGAACGCTTTACTCGGTAACTTTGATGTCTATTATGACCACCACTCAGTGGGGGCTATCGTGACTTGCCCATTTATCCCGGGCAGCAGTTACGCCACTGACGACATATATTTTAGAAGGGTAAATGAGGAAAAACGGAAAATTTTAGGGTAAATTTCCCTTCCTTTTTCTCGTTATTACGCTTAACTACGACATCTGAGTTTACACCTATGAAAGTATCTCGGAAGATTATTCCCAAGTCGTCGTCCTTGTTTCCCTGCGACAAATAATTTGAAAATTCCTAAATGAACATTCGAAAAAAAAAAAAAAGTTTTTATGGTTGAAACAAAGAAAGAAGGTAGGTTTATTTCTTTCATACTCTTCTCATAATATAGACAAAAGTGAAAGAAGGAAAAGCATCACTAACATGACATATATTTTTGGAAAGATACTACAAGCACAAAAATAAATGGATATGTGTTTTGCCTCCTTTAAAAATAATGAGCATTTCGTAAATGTAGCCAACAAGTGTATAATGTCTACATGTTAGCTAAAAGTTTCATGACAAGTCCCAGTACTGCCTGATAGCTAATAAACCGACAAGAAAATGAAGCATTGCGGTACACAAATGTCGAATGGTGGGTAGGGGCTACCAGGCTTGTACCCAGAAATTGTTTTTTTTTGGGGGGGGGGGGGGGAGGGGGTCCGAGGTCTGTCTGGATGTGAAATTTACGTAAAATGCATATAATTTCCCCAAAAATGATACCGATTTCACAACAAATCTGAGATTTTTTTGAGTGAATGTTTCGTAACCCTAGGAACCCTCTGCTTACGTCCTGGGAGTTACATTTTGGAGTACATGATCAACGTGGCCACCATATGGAATGGAGGTCAAATTTTACAAATTACAAGTGGGTTATGTGACTTACCAAACAACACGATAATCTTTCCAGGAGTAAGATTTTACCTACAGAGCGTTGCTGGTATGAACATAATACGCACTGCGAACTTTTAGTGAAGATAACTCGGGCACCGTAACAGGTAGGCCAAATCTAACACCTGGAATGACTCTCTGGGAACATGCCCGTGTTGCTTGATATGACACATGTCCCACTTGCTATTTAAGAAAATTATCTCCATCTAATGTAGAGCATTTCAAGATGACTGCCACGCTGATCATGCACTCCAAAGTGTAGTCTCTAACCACCATTCCCAATTTGTGTACAACGATGCTTCATTTTCTTGTCGGTTTGTGAGCTACAAGGCTGTATTGGGACTTTTGAATTATCCTGTGTCATAGAACTTTATGGCTAACATGTAGACTTCATACACCTGTTGAATACATATGCAAAATGCTCATTATTTTTGAAGGAGGCAAACCACCTATCCATTTATTTCTGTGTTTGTAGTACTTTTCATCCTCTTTTCCAAAAATATTTTATGTTAATGCGTTTCCTTCTTACACGTTTGCTTTTTTGAAGTTACCTATATATGGAAAGAGTGTAAAAGAAAGAAATCTAACTTCAACAATTTTTACTGCAAGTAATACAAGAGAAACCTTTCTATAAAAGTATATGTGAATGCCTTATGCTAGGTCGAAACACTGTGGAAATTTTGGAGGTTTTCCCATTTTTCGCTCTGGTACTAACCAGGTGCATCGAACGAACATTATACACTTTTCATACACTTTTTCAAACCACTGTTGTTTCTAAACTACGTAACATATTATAGTAATAGTTGAAACTTTTCCAATATATAACTAGCAGAAACCACACACCGAATTTCAGCTAAATCTGAGACTGTGGGTTGCACTTTCCTCGCGCACTTAATGATTTAACATGGAATGACCCAAATGTCTTTCGTTGGCACTTTTAGTGATCCGAAAATATATATAGTGATCCAGATTACGTAGTTCTACCCGTAAGATGTGATGTATGTGTCAGAGTACTTTTATTATCTCTGGGGACTGAATCAAAGGATGCTCCCCATGTGCTGTAGTGAATTTAGAGTTAAGAAATGAGACAAGACGCCAAATTTCAGCATGGGTTTAGAGTAGACTAAAGCCTGTGAAGAATATTTTGTGTAAACGACGGAGGGCCCATGTCCGTTTACTGACGTTCGATTTGTTCATGGGGATTGAAACAAGAGCTCATTATTTTTGGTTAGGTTAGTGTTTAGCAATATAGGACTTTAGTAATATATATCTGCTTCATATTTAGGCACGAATTTTGAGAGTTTGTTCCCCCCCCCCCCCTTCCCCAGGGGTTTCGCAAAAGACCGGTATGTTGTGGAGAAATATTCCATAATAGCCGGCTTTTTTCCATCTCTAGAACATACTACATACATTGCTACCTTAACTATATCGGTGACTAGGTTATTTGCCTGATTTTAACGTTTCTCGTCTGTAAAGTATTTTGACGAGTAAAAAAGAATCAGTTGTGTAATGCTGGCTTGAAATTGCCTTTTGGTTTCTGTTTTCCAGATCAAGTCATCGTACAACACATATTTCTGTCTTTGGAAGTAGATTTCGACAAACAGATGTTGAAAGGATGTGCAAACTTAACCGTGGAGAGGAAGGACAAAGATATTGGCCATGTAGTAAGTGCATCATTTATCCCATTATTTATTTTTAAGCTACTAAAGTTGTTAAATTATAATTTGAAAAATACAGTTTCTTTTATAAGAAATTTGTTTCTTCGTATGTTACAAATTAATTAATTAGCCGCAACCCCGCGCCGACCATCCTGACTTAACGTTCCATCCTCTCCTCACTAGACGCGTCTCTCCCCTATGTCCTTGGATAACCAAACAGATCCGTAATCTTATGTCTGCACGGGATGCTGCCTACATAAGAGCCCGAAAAAGAAACAATGAAAATATGCAGAACCACTTCGAAACATTTCGGACCTTACGAAACAAATGCACTCAGTTAGTTAGAAAATCGAAACAAAACTTTGCGATGCAAATAATAGAGAATACGACTAACCAAAGAGAAATGTGGCACAAGCTAAATTTAATGGGTATTAAAGGAAAAAGAATAAAGCAAGAAATTAATAATAAATTCACGCCTGATGAGCTCAACAATCATTTCGCTAATATAAAACTTACAAATTCAGTCAAATTCAACTTATCTGATACAAATAACGCAAATCATCAAAATACTCTAAATGAATTCTCCTTTGAATGTATTGGCCCTGAAACAGTTAAAAAAGCTATATACAGGATAAAATCATCTGCTGTAGGCAACGATCAAATTTCTATTCTTTTTATAAAAAGGATCCTATCATATATTATAAATCCAATAACCAATATGTTCAATCTCAGCCTCATGTCTGGTACTTTCCCATCTGATTGGAAAATAGCACAAGTATTAGCATTCCCCAAAACACAAAACGTATTAAATGTGGACGATTTTCGCTCGATCAGCATCCTTCCCGCCCTCTCAAAGGCGCTTGAATATATTGTTAGCGACCAAATTCGGACACACCTAACAGAATACAATTTAATGGATCCACTTCAATCGGGATTCC
>JAGDQP010025986.1:0-26365 GCA_022664845.1 Lepisma saccharinum
TAAAGACGCCATCTTGGATCCAAAATGGCGGGCGTCATAAATCCATTTTCCAACTGCTTGAGCCAGAGATACGAAATTTGGCATAATGATGTATTATCAAGAGTAGTTTAGGAAAACATAACAACGTTTTAAAAAATTCACCATCTTTGATTCAAAATGGCAGCTGAAATACCATTTTTCACATCGTTCGAGATAGAGAAATGAAATTTGGTATGACAGTGTATCATCACGAGTATGTCACGAAAATATAAGAAAACGTTAAAAATGTGTCCATCTTTTATCCAAAATGCCCGCCTAAGCCCCACTTTATAACGACTGAAGCTAGAGAAACGAAATTTGGTATGAAGGTGTACCATTACGAGTAGGTTAGAATAAATTCGGCTCGTCTCCCCTACTAGGGTACAGTTCCCAGCGGAAGTTAATTGCGATAAAGGGGTGCGCCCCAGCGAGGCCATCTTGGAATTCTGGGGGCAGCGCCCCAATGAGGCGAAGCGAGTATATGCATTACACAAGTGTATAAAAAAGCTGCGAAATACGAGCAAAAGCACCAGGGGTGTAAACTGTCCAGTCAACTCCTTCAACCTTAAAAAGTGGTGAAATGGAATATGGATAGGCCTAGTTCCTCGCGCCAACTTCCAATACTCCTGCGTGTCCCACCAAGTTTTACTCGTCACAAACGTTAGCACTGCCAGGAGCATGTTATACAGGCAGAATGTGGAAGTTTCCCCATTCGGACGCAGCGCTCTGGAGTATGAGGGAATATCTGCATCATGTGGCGCAGTGCACTGCAGATTCTGGTTGTGATAAAAAGACGCAGTTCCTCCAAACTCCTCAAGTTCGATGCGCGGCCTGCCGTGGGATTCTTGGCGCAGCGACGCGAGCGAATCGAGGGGAGTATCAACACGTACGGCAGTGCATGCAGCCGAGTTCCACGTGTCACAAAACGTCAGCATGTTATACAGGAAGAAGAGTTTATTGCGAAATCAGCGATTTTGAGGTTCTGTAAGAAAAAAGATGTTAAAAATTGAAATATGAAATTTCGAAGTATGACGGTATATCATCACTAGTAGATTACAAAATATCTGCAAAGACATCATTTTGAATCCAAAATGGCTGACTTCATAATCCATTTTCCAGAACGTTTGAACTAGGGATACGAAATTTGGCATAAAGGTGTATTAACAAAAGTAGTTTAGGAATAATTTACATTTTTGAAAAAGTTGTTAACTTGGATCAAAATGGCCGCACAAAAACTTTTTCCACACCATTCGAGCTATAGAAACGAAATCTGGTATGAAGGTGTACCATCACAAGTACGTAACGGCAATGTAAGAAAACTTTTTAAAAATCGCTTTCTTTAATTCAACATAGCCGCCCAAATACCATTTTCCAAACCACTGAAGCTAGAGAAACGAAATTCGGTATGAAGGTGTACCATCACGAAAATGTTTCAATAAATCGATCAAAACACCGCTATGAGCGTGCAGCCCCCGAGGCGATATTGGAAAAGGTCTGCACAGCATGGGGCGCTGTCCCCAGAAAGTCTGATTACAATAAAGGGGGCGTAGCCCTAAAAATTTTGAAGTTGGGGGGCGCACACGGAATTCTGGGGCAGCACACCCAGCGAGGCGAACCCAGTATATACATACACGAATAAAAAGCTGTGAAATCCGAGCAAAACACCAGATGATGTTCGAGCCTTAGGGTTGGTGGTGGTGGATTTTAGGGCCGCCAGCAGGAAGCAAATTTGCTGTATCATCACAAGTAGGTTACAATAAATATGGTAAAGCTTCCCTATGTTTCAATAAATATCTCATTCCCACGGGTGGTGGGTATGGGAAAAAATCTGCAACATGGAAGCACAGTGTCCTGGAGAGTGGTTACGATAAAGGGGCGTAAGTACCCAAAAACTCGAAGTTGGGGGCGCAGCCAGCTACGGGGGGCGAGGACCTAAACGAGGCCGAGCGAGCGAGTATATATATTATACACGTACAAAAAGCTGTGAAATCTGAACAAAAACACCAGAGGTGCAAAAAGTGGAGCCAAGTTCTTTAGCCCTAAAAAGGTGTGAAATGGGAGACGGATGAGCCAAGTTCCTTGGTGACAGCATGTAACAGGAAAAAGGAACTTGGCGCGAGGTGGCAAGGTTCATGATCCTCAAGCTATAAGGGTGGTGGGGATCCTAGAACCCACTACGTCCACCGCCACCAACCCTAAGGCTGTTGCCAGCTCGCGCGAAGTTCCTTTGTTCCTGTTACATGCTGTCACCAAGGAACTTGGCTCATCCGTCTCCCATTTCACACCTTTTTAGGGCTAAAGAACTTGGCTCCACTTTTTGCACCTCTGGTGTTTTTGTTCAGATCCAAAATAACGAAAATCCAGGAAGACTGAAAGAACAGTAACATCATATGCAGTTTATTTGCGCCGTGGAAGTTCAAAGTCACGCCTTTATGAATAAGTATTATTATTTTTATTGGAGTGAAACGTCCGATAACTAACTCTTTTATATTACCTGTAGAACAGCATTGAATATTATGGAAATCTGCCAATAGTATACTATATGAAAGGAACACTGACAGCTTGATAATGTGTACTTTTAAGGTAAAAACCTCTCTATAGCGAACGTCTGAAAAGCTTTCTGCAAAAAATAGTTTTTCATATGTGAGTAATATTCCTATCAGGAAGGCAAATGATGACTTTATTTCCAATACTCCTCCAATACAATTATTGAATATTATCAGTAACAATATTTTTAGCAAGTGTTTAAATGAACCCCTCAGCCCGAACCATGGCACAAGTTCTGGCAAAGTGGGCGTTTTTTTTTCACGAATCACTTGAACTGGCTCCCGTCTAAGGAGAACCCGCATGGAAACAATGTGGAATAGAAAATTAACAGCGCTTGTGCATAAACAGCACTTTTGCGTATACACGCCGCTAACCAGGGGCTGCCCCCTCACGGCTAACGCCGCCCAGTTCAATTTGACACACCGTGGCCGCTGTTCGCTTCACTTGGTGTGTATTCTGCCCTGCTGGGTTTATATACATCCTAGCTTTCAGTAGCTAAACTACACTTTACCATGGTAACGTTTTTGTTCACTAATTTTACTGCATATGATCTACAAAAATGCAAGAAAGCAATTATTAATAATATTTTTGAGCTTAGAAGAATACATTTTGAACGAAAAAAATAAGAAAAATGTTGCGCCGTCGTGATTCGAACTCGGGACTTCTGAATTAGTTTCCCCATACGTTAAGAACAAGACCAAACTACCAGTTGCCGAACAAACGATTGACGATGTTACTTATAGGTCGAGCTCTGCGCCTGGGCGAGAGTAATATACGCCCTCTTTCCATGTTAGCTCTCTATAGACGGGAGCCAGGTCAATTCATTCGTAAAAAATCTGCAAAGTGAGATCCGAAGAACTGTGCTCAATAAACCCCACGAAATTAAACCTAAGATTAGAACTTTTCTTAGCTGTCCTGTATTTGTTTATTAAAGTGCTATATCTATCATATGGTGACACAGTATATGCAGGTATATTCTCAATTAACAAATATTATTTTGGCATTACACAGAAAATTTAAAGTGCACGTCAATTGATGTTTTACTTTTTGATTTCCATCAAAAGATCCTACCTTCACTGCTAAGTTGTCACATCAACGAACAATAATTTCACTATATTTCTATCCTTGTGACTCCACGCACAAGTATTTTACACAGCGCCAACCTCGCGAATCATTATTTGGAGATAAAGCTCGTGTTCCATTTTCTCTTTCCATTCCAGAATAAAGGACAGTTGAATACATACATAAAGTTGAATTTAAATTTAATTTTGAATTTCCTTTTCAGGCTTTTAGGCAACTTTGGCTAAGGCCGGATGCATGATTATGGGATTAATTGGTGGAATGAAGAAAGGCGGAGAAATCGGGAGAAACCAGAGAAAACGCACGAACACGCATAAACGGATTTATGAAAGGCATTGCCCCCTCAATCATTTCTGAATGACTTCGAACGTTTCATTCTAAACGATAGCTTTGCAATTTGTTATCCATAAAATAAATTGTATTTCCCCCAGGGTATCTCTACTAATTCAGAAGACCACTTTTCCTTGTCTAATTTTATTAATTAGTACCAAGAAATTAAGTCAAACACCGATTTCTGTCTATAAAATATTGTAGCATCTCTCGATGTCGATCTACTTCACTTTTCAGTTTGAACCACCAAAAGGGGGTTACAATTATGTTTTGCAAAATTATTTTCACAGTGTCGAAATTGGGTTTTGTGAACAATTGTAGCAAATTTCATGGAAATATCTGGAAAACGTTCTCTCTTACCGGTCTGTTTCTCAGTTACACGAATTAATAAAGGTAAACGTAAAGCTACCCCCTCTGCGATACACAGGCGCCGTGAACGGCACATGGGGGATGTGGAGGTAGAGCTCTACATCTTCTCGACCTACGGTACGAAGTCAGGTGGAGTGGTCAGTCCCACGCTTGACCGCCTTTACCTTCCCAAGGTGCCCAGGAGTACCAAGGACACTCTGGGCGTCAGTTTGATAGGAGGCTAAGTGCGCCAGAGAGCGCCAGGCATGGGAAGGATGAGTGCCTAACTTGTGACTGATAATGTATCACAAAAATTGAACAGGATATTTTGAAACCGGTTAAATCAAAATAGACTCAGATTGCGCGCTAACCTAGTAAACTTGTACAATCTTTCGTAATGTTTTAAATACTTATGTCATTTTCTATTTTCTGTAATATTTGCTTTTCATTTGAAAACGTGACAGGTGATTTGCTCTATTTAGTAATAAATATCCTAATTATATTAGAGAAAAACTATTCAACTAATTACATTGCTTTCAGTAATTATGAAAACAAGTAAAATAAAATACATTCTCTGAAATTTATTGGTTTTAGCTTACAAAACCCTAATTAACTTTATTTTTTCAACTTGTATCGCTACCCCCTTGCACACAACCCACGACCCCCAGGTTGAGAAACCATGATCTAACGTATACATACAAGTCGGGAGATATATTATACATAGTTTTACCGAATAAGCTTGTGTATAGCGTTACACAAAATATTTACCTTGGTGAGCGTAAACATGAGTTCAAGTCCATGGGGGACTATTGAAGAGAGTGGTTCGGAACAGACTTTAGCCAAAAATATACGTCCCGTCGTTAGGAACTCAACTGTTTGTTTAGTCGTTCGTAGCAATTATTATTGATAATGTTTAAAAATAGTTTTTGTCTTTGCGTACTGCTTTTATTCTCTTCTTCATAATATAAACACTTGCTAATAAATTCAACCACCATTTGTCTTATTTTGAATGCCATTTACAATTGGTAGATAACGAAAATTTAACGTTCCGACTTAGCTGGAAAATGTGAAATAAAATGTTAGAAAATATGGTGTTCGCTCCCATACTCATGAGCATCAAAAGTACAATAGCCGAGAGTCTGAAAGACTTTGGCCATGAGGGCTATGCCAGACAGTAAGTATTCAATGTGCGCAAGTTCTATTCTAGTAACATTATTGCAAGTTCACGTGTTTTTTTTTTTCTTATACCATAGAAGTTGAAAATGTGGAGATAATTTTGATGCTAGGTGACTTCAGTCAGTAAGTCCGTTCCGAAAATTTACAATTCGCGTAATATAAGCATATAATGACAAATCAAATTTAATCCTGAGGCACTTGCTGGAGCAGGTAACCTTATGGTTGTAGGTTGGAATCGCCTGCAAGTGACAACTTTTGATATTTGCATTAAAAACTGTCAAAAGTTACAATTTGTGTTACGTTCAACTTTTCATATTGCACGAAGTGTATTAGAACTTTTAATTGAAGTTTTAACTTCTCCATTTGATAATGACAATTTCTTTTGTGATGTTAGCCTCGTTCAGGCTGGTATACGTTAAAATAAACGCCAATAAATGATCTATTTTATGGTGAGTCTAGATTAATCCAAATTTGTATGCGTGTACATGTTGGTGAAGACTTTCTTAGAACGGCGAAATCATCGGTCGTTCCTTTGCTACTACTAACTTCGAAAACAGAAAACGAGACAAAGAAAATACATACGCGCCAATACTTACAAAATAAATTAGTATATTTGTTGCCACAATACGCTACAGTACGTTTAAACATATAGAAGCGTATAGAAGACCCAAAATTATACATATGCTGTCACAATTATTTTGCATTGTTTCTGTTATCACTATTCAGTGCGTTCCCAGATACTGATAACTAATATTATTTTCATTGGCTTTGTGGGATAAATCTCGAAGTTCTGTGTTGGTAAACGTCAACATCGTCTAATGTTGTTAAACATAGGTTTATCAAAAGTGTCATTATCCATGTTGGCAAAACATGTGCATGTATCTTTTTCAAGCACATTGCAGCAAAAGTTTGAAACAATAGTGGAATATAATTGTGAACTAAATATTTTTCTTTTTTAAAAAGGCATATAATTGATGGAAATATTTATAAAATAACCCCCTAACGTTATAGTTCTTGCCAGCATGAAATAAAAATTTCTTTATCAGTTTTCAGAAAAAAAAAACTGTTTCAAAAATAACGAGAATGCTTTTAAAATGTATTGATAATATTTTCATGCTCTGTGGGTACACCTCCATGACCTCTATCTGAATGTGATACTGGACTGACTGCTGCTAATGAAAATTTCATGATTATATGAAGCCAGGGGCGGAGAGGACAGTTAATCTCGTTTGTCCACTTCCAGTCTAAACCAATATGGACCAATTTTTTAGTTCTACATCAGTTTTTACGCTTGATATCGCTGTGCGACCTGTTTCCTGCAACGGGCAGGATGTCAATTCTTTCCAAAAAAGTAAATATTATTTGCAGTATTTTCTATTATACGCAGAGTATGGTGAATAACTCAGGAATTAAGACTTGAAACAATAAACAGGCCGCACAGCAATAAGAAGTATGTGTCTAAAAACTCTGGAATTTCCCTGGAAATCATGAGTATTTAATCTGACCACCAAGTTTGGTCTCCATTTTGAAAGTGACTTAATGAATTTTTGAAACACCCTATATGTATTCGAATAGCCCAGAAAAAATATAAAATTTAAAATTCACTTCTATCTTGCTGTTAAATTTGTGGGAACTGAACTTTATACTGTGGGAACTGAACTTAAACTCTTTTACTACCTTTGAATTCCATATTTTTATTTTGTACTTCTTCTTCTTCTCTCTCTCCTATTCTCTCTCTTTCTCATTTCTCTGCTTCTGTCTAACAGACATCCATGGGTTTCAGTGTTTCATTGTATATTTCAATTTCTCCCTCCATCAACTTATGTATGTTGATTCGCCTCGCCTTTATTCTTCCATTTTATCGATACTAATAGACGTCTATTTTCTAAAGAAACGTGCTCATGATGTTTGCTGATTTTAGTATGGGTGAGACGAAGGAAGGAGAAAGAAGGCTTCTGTTTATCAGACACGATTATGGGATAAGAAAGTGTCATTTGGGTTGCCTAGTTGCACAGCGTTCGCTGTCGCAATTCTTTTCATGCGAAGTGTATCGGTACCATCAATATCTCCTGAAGTAATTGCTCTCGAGTAGTCAAAATTTGCATGCGCACATACATCCTAATCATTACAGAAGAACAAATATAAAATTATTTTCTGTCGTGTCAGTATGTTTGCTTGTAAGGAAAAATATACTACAATGCACAAATTATTTTCGTTCCTTTAATTTCTGGCAAAAGTTCCATAATGGATATAGGTTGTTTAAAAAAAAATACTCAATATCTTTTGAAAATATAAGGTAAAATTTTATTTCTTCTAGAAGTATAAGCTCTACACGTAATGTAGATGTTCGCAGAATAAATCAGAATTTATTTCGATTAAAGTTTTGGGTAAGGAAATATTTACCACAATTTTGGCATAGATATTAGTGCAGAATATTTATATTTGTGTCTTTAAGAGATGTATGAAATCAGTAAAGGTGTAACGGGATCATTTTAGATTTGTGTATACGAGCATAGTGAAACTATTTGATTTCGAAATGAAGCAACTTTTGACCGAACATTTAATTCGCTACGATTTGGTCATTGTTATATGTATGGATTTTAATACATGGCCAAATTTTATAATATCTATTTATTTTTATGTTATTTTATGGAAATAGCTGTTTGATACGACGGCACAGTGTTTATCTTATGACATGAATATTTATTACTAGTTGCTTTATCTCACGCACATAAAGAAGCCTATGGTTAAAAGGCAAAACATCTTATAAAAAGTAGCAATACTGTATTCAAAGAGACTGTGTTTATTAAATATCAATACTGGACTGAAGATTAACGTGTGCAGAGAGAGAGCAGTAAAATTAAAGAATAACAGTCAGAATCTTCTCAATAAGAAACTATGTTGTGATACCCAAAAGGGAACTGTGCAATACATAAAGGCATAACAAATTTTGAAAACTTAGCTACATTATCTGATCTGTAAATATTTATAGAAAGTATGATTTATCCACTTGGTTTTAAGCTATAGAAAAAGCAACCATATACCAAACCTCTTCGAAAATATTGACCAGGAATATTTTAAAAGGACTATTTGTGTCAGTTTGTACAGACAAAGGAATAAATCTGAAAACGCATGGTTGAAGACGCTACGGAAATCTGGCCCAACATTTGAGTAATGACTATAGGTGAAGATTGCAACTGGTGAGGGCTCGGTAAATTGAAATGGGAAATAATGGGCTCGTCTGCTACAAAGTTTTATACTAGCTTACACTCCATAATTCAAATATGGTGGCATTTGGCATCTTCATCTATTTCTTTAGCTGATAAGAATTCTGAAATTTTTATTTTAGTTTTCTACAACATGTGGTTAGTTTTGTACTCATTTCAGTAGACAGACACAGTCAAATGTTTTTTTTTATTCAGTTCTTATAGATACTGCGTATCACACCGGTTTTGAAAACGACGGACACATGTTGGATCCGTCGCTGGAGATGATGTAGGTCGTTGATCGTTTCATGATACACAATGTCTTTCCGATGAACCGAGAAATAGAAAGCAAGGTGTGTGAGAACAGGTGAACAAGGGGACTTCGCGAGTCAACGTCCCAAGAATTGGAGATATAGTCACCTTTTCGTAGTGTTTAATTGCCTGCAACAATTGATTATATCAATATATATAAATATCATTTGTCACCAAATCGCAATTTTCAATATTCCTGCTTCTGAAACAAATAAACAGAGGTAACACGTATCATCACATTTGAATTCTTGGGTATAAGCTAACCTAAACGATATGACACAAGACTTATTTCAAATTCTCGAGTTGAAACCAAGATGGCAGCTTTCAAGCCAGTGGCCATGACGTTCATATCCTTACCATGAGCAACTTTCATCTGTTGTACCCAAAGGTTGGGTGAGATTCAAGCACCTGTTTCAACACTACACATGTCTTCAGACTAGAGTTAAGTTCTTACAACTTTCTTTGTGTATGTCATAAATAAGTCTATTTCTAAAAAAAAACTAAGAATGCTAATTAATATATAATATAAGTACAATGTGGTACCATTTACAAATATCAGTCCATACATATCTAATAACCTGTTACGTTTGTATGAGAGCTACTATAACACAAAACAATGACGTACAGAACGATATAATTTAGTATAATTCGGATTTACTTTTTGCAGATGAAGGTTGATTATAGAGATACCCCAAGTAACTGACATTCACCGGTCAAATGAAGTGTAAATGCAAACAAACATTTTATGTTGCACAGGAACTGAATGTAACGACAAATTGTGTTCGCAATTATACTTCCAATAGTCTCAGAAGAAGGTTCAATATTACACAGGAATATTTGTTCACCTCCTTTACAAAAAAAAAACAACTTAAAAATCAAAATATAGCATAGAAGTACGTTTATTTGAAAAATGTAAGAAATTTGAGCAGGTTTAATTTGCTGTATTAGAGAATTTCGATGGAAACCACAGGTGTAATACTCGAAATCATCTTTTAAAGAAGCTATTAAACTGTAATTACGAGCGACGCACGTTTAGTGAGGAACATGAGTGCCAGAGATATCTTTTGTAAAGTCTCAATAATTTATGATACAAAGTACACTTAAAAGTAGTTACAAGTCACTGATTTTAGTTTTAACTTGAACAAATTTTACTACTCTAAAATATTCTTGATTTAATCTGTCTCTCTGAACGTTAGTCTAAAAAATACATCTAGTACTATATGCATGTTTCTTAATTAAAATCCAAACCAAGATTTTATTTCGCTTGTGTATGCTCAAAAAATGGTTCACATTCCCTGGATTAGAAAAATCTCCTTTTAAGCTCTAAAAAAAAATGAAAAGGAAAGAAAATGAAGGAAGGCAAATGTAATTACGTATTTGGAGGAAAGGGGAAAAACAGCTACCTTCTAGAGTCACAAACACAAGCATAAAGGTATAAAGAGACGTTAAGCTGAGTTAACGTTCCAAACCGTACCTTCATACCATCTTTCCCTCCGTGAACCTCGTTAGATACATTTCAGTAAGTAACAACAGTTCAAGAATTTTGGTCCTGCGGTTCTTAACTGAGATCCACGTATCTCTTGAAGGAAACAACCAAGGAAAACCCACAGCAACTTTGTAAGCAAAATCTTAACATCATCTCCAAACAAGATTTCAATTTCCTTTACCTTGTCCACCAAAAGTTACCTTCTTGAAAACACACCCACCCACCCACGCACACATCTCGTTGGATATATATTCGTGGTAGATCTTCCTGTGTATACTTGGTAGTTAAACAATAACAAGTAAAGTTAAAGAGAAAAAGAGATCGTCCGCTTTCGCTTCACTGTCTCTCTCTTTCTCTCTGCAGCTCCTTCATCTACAAGACTCATCTCTCCGTAATTAAATTCTTGTTAGGTGATGTTCGTCATTTGCATATCCAATTTCACCTTCTTCGTATCTTGCTTACGGCTTTCTCCTTATATACCTTTTCTTTTTATTCTACTTGCCGAGCCTCCACTAGAGAACTTCTTACTTCTACTCTGGTCTTGTTTGTTTGTCATATACAAAGGTTGCTTTGAATCTTCCACAATTTACAGCATTCCAATGAAGTAATTTGACAGTGCACTCATAAACTCATATTAGAAAATATCTGTATGTTCCTCTGAGTTGATTTTCTGTGCACCTTTCATTTCTGGTTCTGTTATTCCGGAATATAAAACACTCTAAATCATATTAACTTACGCTTTCAGTCTATTTATATGCTTACAAGCACAAAAAGACCAAATAGTAATTTGTTATACTACCTTAAAGCTCATGTGTTGACGATAAACAATGTACTCTTCTTATTGGTTTATTTATTTAATTTTGTTTGGATGTTTACTTTTCTATCTTTACTATCTTTATAAATGCGTTTCTCATACCTCTTACTTCTCGCAAATACTGAGAAGAACATGAAGTGGAGATGGGCAGGTCACATAGCTAGACGGGCAGATGGAAGATGGACAACAAATATTCTACAATGGATTCCTAGCGATAGGAAACGACAGAGACGACGTCCAAATGCAAGATGGGTAGATGAAATGAAGCGTTTTTGAGGTGCTACATGGATGAGAATAGCATTAGACCGAGATGTGTGGAAAAAAGGCGGGGCCTTCAGCCAGCAGTGGATACATAATTGTTGAATATAATGATGCTATATATCAGCACCAAAACCAAGAAGAAGAATGGGTGCCTAGTACAAGGCGAACCTCTCTATAACTTTAAAGGAGGGGAGCCCAAAACTGTAACCAAAAACGGAAAGAGTTTCAAGAACCAGAACCTACCAACTGTTATCAGCAACGGTGTCGCGCTGAAATCGAAGAAGGCCGAAGACATCAAAACACTGCTGAAGAAACACTATGGAGATCAAGGGAAACTGAAAAAATTCCCTTTTCCTTGGATATCTTCAATGATCAAGAACGCCTGGGAGTTGTAGATGACACAAACAAGGCTGACGTTTCTTTTGAGCTGTTAAACGAACAGGACATCGAAATTCTTAAAATGTATGAAATGCTGTAATTTTCGGTAACACTGATGCGTAAACTTTTCAACCTTTTCATCTCAAAAGACTATTTTCATTTTATGTTTATTTACAGTTCAACCATTCTTATGCATATTTTGTTTGACAAAAATCTAAGCTTCAGATGCCAACATGTTGTTGTGTTCCTGAGGCCCATGATGTGTTTTAAGTTTTTGTTCTAAGCACAATTTATCAAATTTATTTTTTTTTTTAAATGAACCAAAGATGGCCGAACGTTCACTAGCAAAACCCATCTAATTTACTTACACTTGCAAAACCTGTTAAGAAAAAATATTTTTAAAAAAATAAAAAGAACGGTTTAAGTGAGATTATACTGATTTTAACAGTCCACTCAGGAACGTTTTGCGAATTTAAAGACAAAATATAAATTATGGCCATTGAGTGACTTAGTCGTAATATGTTTTCGTCAATTTTCTCCATTCCGTTTATGATGCCTTTAACAGGCTTTGCAAGTGGAGGACTCAAATGTATTATTGTTAGACATGCGGTACATTCCACTTTCATGCGGGTAATGATGCAATAACCTGAAAACGCCCATTTCGTTTTAAAAGAATATAATTAATGAAATTTGAATGAATACAGATCAGTATCGATGGACCGCTATACCGAGAAACAATTTGAATGTATTTGTCCGCCTTGTTTTATGCTAATTTAACTCGAAATAGGAATTTGACCATAAAATATTGTTCACAGTAGTTTATTGTAATTATGACAATACACCTAACTATATGTACTGTCATAATGACAGCACACGATTAGCAAGACTTATATTTGCAACCCATGACAAATAGAATGTTATGCTTACTCCCTCAATATTATTTTATTGGTACGATATATTATTGTTGTTGTGATCATATGTGTTTCTCCAAGATCATCTTATATAAGTGACGTATATATTCATTGTTCTCATATGCCTCAATTGGTTGAACATTCATAAACAATAGGATGCTATATTTCACACTCACCTTTAAAAAATTCAAGTCAGGATATGAATCCTCAAGATATTAATTTATCCTTGTCATCATTAGCTACTCCTCACACAATATTGTAATTTCTTTCGAACGAACAAAGATAGCTTCCAAACACCCGAACATACAGCGTCCCAGGTAACCGTATATTTCTAGTGACTATTTCTTTCATTTTCTGCGCATGCGCATCCAACAACCATACAGTATTATTAGAACAGTATTGTCAGACTTGTAGGTCATGAAGAAATATAGTTCAATTAGCAATGATCTTACAAGCAATGTAAAATTTAGCAATAATTGTTTAGGAAGAACAACTATACTAGAATACCAGATATAGGCAACTTAGCACAAGAGTATCGTTACTGTAGAATGGTGACGATTACTATAGATCTTAGCAATACACTTTAGCAATTCAAATATATCTGGACTTACTAGGGCTATTTTCTATGCTGTTACATAGATAGATGGAAGAGGGATAACAAATGTATTACAATGGATTCCCAGAAGAGAAACGACCGAGACAACGTCCAAATGCATGATGGGTAGATGAAATCAAGCGTTTATCAGGAGCTACATCGATAAGTATAGCAGCAGACTAAGATACGTGGACAGAGAAAGGGAGAGGCCTTCATCCAGTAGTAGATAGAAAATGGCTTATTATGATGATGATACTAGATTTAAATCAAGAAAGGGAACAAGCCAGATTTTTTGCGGATTTAGTACAATGGATCAGATATCAGATTTGAATTAGGCTTGGAAAGGACTAACGAATATGAAGTTCCATTATTTGCATGATTTATAGGATTTTTGAAAAAGCTTTCTACTCAGTATCCTTGGTAGCAGAAGTTAAATCACTTGAATACGTAGAAGATGACTACGCTAAATTACTACGAAACATATCTACGACTGTCACATATCATATGTCATTTGTTTACATCAACAGAGTAAAAAATTCACAGTTGGAAAAGAGATAAATTAAAGAGATTCAATCTCTTTAAAACTGTTTCTTGCTGTCCTGAAAGAAATTTACTACAACTTAAACTGGAATGTAGTTGGAATAACAATCAATGGTAAATACCTTAACCACTTACCATTCGATGATAACATAATCCTTTTTGCTTTAAGTGTCAAAGAACTACAAACCAGAATGGAAAAGCTGAGTAATGAGAGTTCAAACAAGATTTAAAATGAATTTGAGTAAAACAAAAGTATTGTAATTACGATCAATTTGCTGAAAAGAAAGAAATCAAAATTCATGGAGTGTTAATCAGCACATTGATGAGTATATTCACATAGGGTGGCTTAAAACATTGAATGCTAAGATGACTGATGAAATATACAGGGTGAACCCAAAAGATGTGGAAAAAATTCGGGAGGTGATTCCTGATATCAAAACACGAAACAAAGTCCTCTGGAAAATTCTCGAATTCCGCTTCGTGTAAGAGATACAGAGTTGCCAACTTGGAATCCAAAATCGACTGTTGACAATTGTAACTGAACAAAAAGATGTGGAAAAGTTTCGACAGATGATTCCTGAGATAAAAGCAAAAAAATAAAAAAAAAGTCCTTTGGCAAATTCTCGAATTCCGCTTCGTGTAAGAGATACAGGGTTGACAACTTGGAATAAAAAATCGACTGTTAACAATTGTAACTGAGCAGAAAAGTGTGGATAAACTTCGGGAGATCATTCCTGAGATCGAAACAGGAAAAACGTTTTCTGTCAAATTCTCGAATTCCGCTTCGTGTAAGAGATGCAGGGTTGGCAACTTGAAATTCAAAATCGACTGTTGACAATTTTAACTGAACAGAAAGAAGTGGACTAACTTCGGCAAGTGATTCCTGAGATCCAAACAAGAAGGAAGGTCCGGCCTCAGCCATAGATACCTAAAGGCCACAAATAAACTTCAAAATTCAAATTCAAGAAGGAAGATTTTATGGATACTAGAAGAAAAGTTATGCCTCATGTCGGAGGTAAAGGCGGCCGAAGGTGGAGGAAAGTTAAAGTCATAGCGGTTGTAGGTCGAATACTAACAAGTAAAGTACCCGAAGTGAGGACTCGAGTTGCTCATCAAGTGGTACCTTAAATTGAAGCTAGTGACGAGTATAGTACACCTGTGGAATCTTAGCTGCAGAGCTCCAGTAATAAAAAAGTTATGGCGGGTCAAAGTTCAAATAGAAAGTGAATTTACCTGCTTGTGATGTCCATGTTTTGCTGATTATCCCGCTAGTAATACATCGTAAGTTGCTAACAATTAATGTAATGTGTAGAATGATATCCCTCTCTCTGCCTGATATCCCGCTTTCTTTTATTCGTGTATGAATGTCCATTGCATGTTTGCTCCTGATATTGATGTCAATAAAAGTTCTTTTTTCTTTTCGTTCCAGAAAATGGAATCAGGTGCTATCGTTCATGATCTGTATGAGAAATATGGATTTGTTAATAGGAGAATGAATAGGTATGAAGATTCATTGTACAAACAAATAGTGGAGATACTTAAGGACAAGATGGAAATCATAGAAGAAGTAAGAACTCTTGGATTTGCTGGTGACAGTGATGAAAGCGTTGATGGAGACTACGGTGATGACATCTTTGATGAGGAAATGCCAAGTACATCGCAAGGTTCTCAAACACATCAAGAGTCTCCGACACTTGTAGCTTCTTCAGGTGAAGAATATCAGCCTTCTCAAAAAAAAAAAAAAAAAACATCTTGGACGATGATTATAAAGAAGCAGCTTACATGTTTTGGGCACACAATGAGAACCCGGAAAAGAAACGAAGGAAATGTTCATCTGTCAAGTCACAGTATAGATTAATTCAATCGAAAAACATCCTCTTTGAATATGAGAAAAAATGCAAAAACCCAGTTATAAGAAACTTAATGCAGCAGTTCACGATAAATTCAAAGAAATGGTCGAGAGATGTGCAATTATACACGACAGGACTCTTCGCTTTTGGGCTCTTCAGATAAGTAAAGAGCTAGATCCGGATAATACTCTACAATTCAAGGCATCTCGTCACTGGCTGTCTAATTTTAAAAAGAGAAACAATATCATCAGTCGTTCTATCACGCATAGGGTTAGCAAAACGTGGAAATCAAAAGAGGCTGAATTAAATCACTTATCTACGACATTTATTACGTCCATGAAAGAACTTATGTTACTAGAAGACCTGAATCCTCGTCACGTATTAAATGCTAATCAAAGTCGATTTGACAAGGAACTCCATGCATACAGGATTCATAGGACAAAATGTACGGTGGTTGTAAGGGGTGCATTTGGATCAGTCAGTGCTACTACTCATTCATATATGATCATGCCGGTTATTTCCATGGATGGTGAAATATTGCGTCCGATGTACGTTCTTGTATCCGAATCCAGTGGTCAATTTCCAAGAAATAAGCAAAAAGATCCCGATAACATAGTGTCCCATCCAGGAAAGACTGCAAACATGAACAAAAGTGACTTAAAAGAGTTTTATTCTGTATTCTGGAATAGCCTGCCTGCCGATCGTGATAAAGTATTGCTTTTGCTGGATTCATGGAGTGCAAATAAGGATGATAACTTATCAAATGAATTATGATCTAATCGTATAACACTGTTCAAACGTTTAATTCCTGGTGGTTGCACTGGTTTAATCCAACCAATTGATGTTTACTTCTTCCGTTAATATAAATCATTTATCAGGTTCATTACTGACAAAGTTATCGCTTCCTCGGAAATTAATCTCTGGCATCAGGATAACATTTTACGAATGCAGTCCTTCACTCTCTTTCAATTCAGCGCCTCACGATTTCGCAATATGATCAGGTTTGCGTTTTACAAAAGCGGCTACTTGGATGGGGAGCCCGAGCCCTGGATGTATCCATTGGATTATTGTTTAAATTCTAATATACGTGACGAGTGTTACAAGACCACATGTGAGAACATCACTTTTGTCAAGTGTGCTCATTGTGAGGAAAGTATCTGCTTATCACACGCCTTCATTGACGACTTACATATAGATTGTATCAATGTGTAGGACTTTGTACGTGCCTCTTTCCTTCACATGAATCGCATCTCAATTCAAAACCATGTCCTTCTGACTTTTGTTCTGCCTTTCGTTGTGACTTGTTTTAATACAATTCGCTTTCGCTTTGAACTTTGACCCGCCATAACCTTTTTATTTCTGGAGCTCTGTAGCTAGGATTTCACAGGTGTACTATACTCGTCACTAGCTTCAATTTAAGGTATCACTTGCTGAGCAGCTCGAGTTCTCACTTCGGGTACTTTACTTGTAAGAACAGCAGTGGTAGCGATCCAGAGCAACGTGACATGGGCGGAATATGCGCTATTCAAAGATGCAAAGTGTTGAAGCAGTCCCCAAAACGACGAAGAGAGTGCCACGAAGTTATGCTAAAAAAGAAGCGTCAATGGGACGCCACGCTGACAGGCGACTAGACTTTGAGATTTGGAAAGCTGTGGCACGTACGTATGTAACATGGCGTAGAACAAAGAGGATTTTTCGTGGTTGCATACCTAGCCAGGAAAGGAGAGATGTTAGACCGTCATAAAACATTGCCAAGTCACCACACATGAACGAAAGATGTATTAACGAACCTAATGGGTTCCGAGACATCCTAAATAGTTTTGGCAGGCCTGTACTATTTCATGGTACTGTCTCATGTCCCTTACGATGCCCGTTTCCTTAGTAGAGTGTTGCTTTAGGAGTCGGAGGTCCCGGGATCGGGTCCCGGTTTCGGATATCCTGACAGAAGGTTTCCTTGGATTAGTTCAGTCACACCATGCAAACGCTGGTATGGAAACTTAAATAATGCCAGGGATAATTCTTTTCCAAATACGTTCCTTACCTCTATTTTGTATTGAACCTCAGGCGGATCAAGAACATTAAGAGACATTTAACATCTATGTCCACCAAGATCGCCAATTGCCTCATATTGGAAAAGAACAAATTAGGCAAGACATGCACAAATAGTTTTTCACAGAAAAGAAATCCAGTAATACGAATAACAAATTGTGAATACGTCGCACAAACAAATGAAATTCAAGAAATAAGACAGGTGTGTGTCTAACATCCTAATGACATATCCGTGTGTTTAACCGATAGTATGTGTGTAGAGACTCGATACGAGGGTAGAAGGTTGTACACCTTCCAGTGACCGACTGCTGTAAGAGGTTGGTACTCATTAGCCAAATTCTGTGGCCCAGCAGTTGTGTTTTATTTGTGTACTAGGAAACAATTTAGCATAGGGATGTTTAACTGCAGCAAGAGAACCTGAGGGCAGCACTATTGTTCACGAAGGCAGTAGTTTTTTACAGAAAGCGAATCACGTCGAGTGGGATATTAGCACAACGTGTTGTGTGACTGCAGAATAAAAGCAACAGTGGTGTAGGTTATCAGCGAGGGAAGCAGTTAAGTAAAGTGGGCGAGATTGTACTCGTCAATACAGCTCCGTTGCAAGTGTGGTATAAGTGTTGTGAGAATAGTCCGTTATTCGTAACAGGAACAAGCCGATATGATATTTACATATGGTAAAACGAATGGAAATCAATGGAGGCTGGAATAATATACCAGGCAACGTATCCGCAAAGACAGCAACCTAATCATAAAATATTCGCTGCTTTGTATCGTCGTCTACGTGAGACGGGTACCCTCGTACCTGTGTATGTGGACGTAGAACGGATGCGTACGGTTCGGACACCTAAGACGAACGATCGTGCTGTACACGATGTTGTGGAAAATCTCGGTGTGAGCTCCAGGGAGGTAGCCAGTCAGCGTGCTATAAGTCAAAGTACAGTCTTGAGAATTTTACGCGAGAACATCTTTTATCCCTACCACCTGCAACGTGTGCGGGGTTTTCAGGCAGCTGATTTTCAGCCACGGGAGAAGTTCTGTCGCTGGTTGCTACGACAATTTACAACCATAGTGGGATTTCTGTCATTAATCCTCTTCACAGATGAGGCTACCTTTGAGAGAGATGGCATAATCAACCACCACAGCACTCACATCAACTACCACAACACGCAGGTTTACTCTGAGCCGGTGCCTGATGTATAAACTCTGGAGCAACGTATTCATACTGCCTGTAACACTGTGCGGACTCGGGCCGGAACATTCAACAGGGTACGTTCATCATTGATGCGACGTGTACAAACTTGCATTGAAAGCCATGAGGAACATTTTGAATATCTACTGTGAATCTACCGGAGGTAAATAAGCTATTACTGTGCTGTACGTATGTTGGTGTACTGTGCTGTATTACCTGTGCTGTGCGCGAAGTGTGCATTTCAGGCCATAGTTACTCTACATTTTACTATTCGTGTCCCGCGTGTCTCGCATGACGTTGCTCAACACCTGTGTATTCATTGTCCTTGCTTTCTTTTCAGTCATTCGCTTTGTGAGCATTCGTCATACTTGTCCAGCTTACTTCCCACGAGCGAAACTTGCGTCCGGGGCACGTATCATCTCGGCCATGCAACAGCACCATTGACTACCTGGCTGATCCTAGTTATTGAGGCACCTGCAAAATCACGTGTGCTTTTTTCTGATGTTTATAGTTACATGTTTCTTGTTTCGATTTTTGGAATAACCTCCCGAAGTTTTCCCGCATCATTCTGTTCAGGTACAATTGTCAACAGGTCATTTCGGATTCCAAGTTGGCAACCCTGTATCTCTTACACGAAGCGAAACTCGAGAATACGAGGCAGGACTTTTTTTTCTCGTTTTCATCTCAGGAATAACCTCCCGAAATTTTCTCACATATTCCTGTTCAGTTACAATTGAATCGTCAGTTTGAAGAATGAAACAAATCCAAAAAGTTATTTTGTGGGAAATTAACAAAACTGTATAATATGTTTATTATTTATTGAAAGGAAACAATATTGTTACTGAATATTCAAAACGGTCTTCTGATACTTTCGTACTGCTCAGACAATTTACAAGTATTGTATTTTGTCCTGTACAATTAAAAAAGTTGGTGAATTTGTTTCCTTCTTCAAACTAATGGAAAAACGTCTGCACATTTTTAAGTGTTGAGACGTAAGAATGGAAAAATCGACCAGACAATGAAGAAAAATTCAATAGAAACCTTCAATGAATATTATTTACAAGAAATGTATGCACAATGAACTCGAAAGTTACAAGTAGGGGGTCTAAGTAATAAATTCGTGTTTTTTTCCCTTCTACTCACTGACAGAAATTTCGCCCTACAAATGTGCAAAACTGCTTTTATTCCGTAACAGTGATTCCAATAGTTGCTATATATATAGCAGTTAAAAATACCAATGTATGAAAACGTATCTAAATGCGAGTTATTTATTCCCGTCTGTGAAAAAGAAGTTTAAAACAATATTTTAGACTAACTTATTCACCTGTATCATGTTACGTGTGCAGTCTAGATATGGACGAAGATAGTTTAGTTCCTATCATAACTGTTATAAAACTATCATATGTAATTATCGGAGCTTGCATTTACCGGTGGAGGAGAAACAGTGCAGAAAAACTCAATTAAATCAGGAAAGTATAAAGTGGTGGGTAGGGGGAAGCGTAATTGTTTCATGTTGAATTAGTATAATAACTTGCGACTAGTGACAGGAAGAGCTGAGTCATCCTCGCGCATGAGCATTACTCCTTAACAGTAAATAGTACTTCCTAACAACTGAATCCAGTTGGCAATTTAGCGTATTGATAGCTTGTTCGAATGCTAATGCAAGTTACCCTGGATAGAAACCTGGTGTAGTTTTTTTTCTTTTCTTAATGAAAATAACGTTTTTTTTATATATATAAACGCATTAGGAAATTTAATAAGATTAGTGAACAAACGTATGTGGAGGTTAGATAAGTCAGGTACGGTATTTTTTTTATTGCACGCACGATTAACTCGTGTTTTCACAATGCGCTCTTCCTGTCGCTAGTCAAAAGTGTCCTGTAGTAGTGTCTCAAATACAAGGAACTCCTATTACGGCGGGATCATTCCCACACACGCGCATTACTCCTTCACCGTAAATGAGACTGACAAGCAGACAGTTTCCAATTATCAATTTAGTTGCTTGGTAGCATGTAGGAAAGCTAATACGGAGAACCCAAGATCGAATCATCGAACCATATATATATATATATATATATATATATATATATAAACGCATTGAGCTCCTGCGTAGCCTAGTCGATAGCGCGTTCGACTTCAGTGCGAGCTGTCCCGGATTCGATTCCTGGTGGACTTAGGTGTGGACCCAGCATCGTGAGGACAATTGGGGAGCTGCTGTGCATAAAATACAGTTGCGATCACAGTGAGAGCTTCGGCTCTCCTCTCCCAACCCGCCTGGTCAGCATGGGAGCAATAGACCAACTCCTCAATTCGGGGAGAAGCCTCATCCAGTAGTGGATTGAATATGGCTGTGATGTATTATTATTATTATATTAACGCATTAGGAAATTTAATAAAATTCGTGACCAAGGGTACGTGGAATTTGGTAAAGTCAGGTATGGTGTTCTCTTTTATTTCACACGCGACTAAATCGTGTTTTCTCAGACATTCGAAAATAGGCTTTCTTGTTTTGAGACGCTAGTGGTCTTGTTCCCTTCTTCAAACTGATTAATATTTCCAAAGCCAGATAAATCATTCTATAACTAGCTATCGCTCTTTTCTTCTACCTTATGATAAGCGGGTATAAATTGAGCTGCGTTTTTAATAAAAAAACGAATTTCGATTTTTTAGCATACCACAAGATTAAGTACCTTCTAATGAAGGTGTGCCCCCTACCCGCAACGGTCCTTCACACAAAACTCACGAACTTACAAATGCAGGTGTCAGACCAATCTTTCTGGCCCTGAATTAAAAGCCATAAGCCATACACCTACCATTACATAAACTAGTCTAGCTCCGTTAGTTTTAACTATACAGAAATGGCACATACCTCGTTGGAAAGCCCTTAAACTGTCCTACAACGTTTATATCGGGACTATTTCGCCTACCTGTGGAAGTTTACAAGTTATTTCCCTTTGAATATAAAGAAAAGGGATCGAGAATAATTAATTTTGGGATTTAAGGACGCCATATTTAAAATATGGCGTCGAAATTGCAACAAATTGTCCTAAAATGGAATTTATAATGCGTTATTAAATTATTCGCACAACCAAGAAGGTTTTAATTTCAAATTTGTAGAAGTTATAGCACTTTAAAGGCAGAGAGACGAATTTCACAGGCGGCCATTTTGTTTGCCCCCTCCCGGTTCCATGCCACGGTTTTCGGCTTGCCACCTGGTACCACATTGTTAGATACTTTCCAATGAAGGTATTCACCCTACCCGCAACATCCCTTCATTCAAAATCCCACGAACTTACATATACGCCTAGCCTATATGGTTCACACGTAATGGTTGTCCTCTCTGCAGACAAGTCTCTGCCATTTTGTTCCGTTCTCCCATCAATTCTGTTTGTTTAGAAAACAGGAAACAATGTGTTTTACCATTAACAAGCTTCGGAGAAAAATAGCAGCTAAGCCAATAACTGCTATTTTTCATCGGTAATAGCAATTTATCGCATGTAGCAGTGAAAAATAACTGCTATTCTAGTTTTGTCCATCTCTATTTCGAAGCTATTTTTGAACTCTTTACTTTTTTTTTTTTTTTGCTTTCTTTGTGTATTGTATAGATTCGCCATACCTTCAAGATATCAAATCCGACATAAAGTAGATTTTCACATTTTTGGCGTTCATTGCCCTCTTCAAACTGCCGATTCAATTGTCAACAGTTAATTTTGGATTCCAAGTTGGAAATCCTGTATCTCTTACACGAAGCGGAATTCGAGAATTTTCCAGAAGACTTTTTTCTTGTTTTGATCTCAGGAAACACCTCATGAAGTTTGTCCACACCTTTCTGTTCATTTACAATTGTCAACAGTTTTGGGTTCCAAGCTGGCAACACTGAATATCTTACACGAAGCAGAATTCGAGAATTTGACAGAGGACTTTTTTTCTTGTTTTGATCTGAGAAATCACCTCCCGAGGTTTTTCCACATATTTCAGGTTCATCCTGTGTAAAGGTGTATTGAAGAACGGTATTAAAAAATTGAAAAATTAAAATTTTAAAGTACCTTGGCAACACTAGCAACTGAGGTGTTTGGGGACGGTGGCACCTAGAGCATTTTTCTAATTACTGAACAATCTTAAGGTTAATGTTAGTGCTTCAATGTCTAACGAGATTGATGCAATTTAAAAACTTGAATTGTAAACAAAATAGTTTGGCAACACTGGCAAGTGAGGAGTTTGGGGACTTGGATACCCTCAAAATTTTTATATTGTACCAAATAATATTTATACCAATCTTCGTAGCCCTAGTAGTTTATAAGGTGAAAATTGACTATTCTCCCTCTTAGTTACTCTGAATAAATAGGCTTCACCCATATCTCGGGACCCGCTTGTTCAATCTGAATGATATATGCAGGTTTGATATCGTCGAGACCTTTCGAATAACACCCCTATTCCACCACCCTAGCTTAAATTCTTCCAAAGTTCATAGTTGCCATCTCCTCCTATCTCGGGACCCACTCATCCAATCTGGGTTATCCATATGGGTTTTAAATCGCTTCGCGGAGACCTTTCCAACCAATCAACCACTTTCGCACCCCTAGGAGTATCCTCATTAAGGGACTTTGGGGGACAACAAAAAGTGTGTTCGGCGTTTGCTTTGCAGCAAGCTATTGTTAGGAGTACATTGCACACACTAAATAGAAAGACTGGCTCCGCCAACCTTCTTTCACAGGAACTATTTTACCACCCATATAATTCATTATAACTTTATCCCAAGAACTACAATCAGAATCCAGTTATGTATGTGAAATTATATTATATCTGTATTTTTATACCTCTGGTTTATATAGGCATATTTTTGTCATAATTATACTGCTCTTATTATGTTGGTGTTATTTTAAGTTTTATGGTTATGTGGTATTATTTACAGGTTACTTTTGGGGGTATCAAAACTTTCAAAACTATCGAGATTTTACCTCGCTTATTAGAGGTAATTATTTCTTAGCCGTCGGTAATTTAAATATGCGATAGCAATAGGATTCTTTCGGATAACGGAGTAATCCTGGTTAGTATATTATATATTTTGTTGGGAATTTCGGAGTGAATCAATTGATTGAAGAAAGTGTTTGGTACTCTGCCTACAGATCATACATATTTCAGTTACCCGTAGATATAATTACTTCAGGAGGGATGTTTATAGGTTGCATGTGTGATGAATAATATCAAAATAACCTTTTATAATAACGGAAACTATTATTTCGAGTCAAGAGAAAAATCTCCTTAACGCATGGTTCCTTAACGTAAATGAGCACTTGCGTTGCAAGGTAGTAAAAACATCCTTAAAGAGCAAGTTTGTAAGAATATTCCCTTTACCACAGAAATTGTGAAAATGAAAGTTCAAAGTTTAGTAATATGCAAGCACATAGAATTAAGACTTCTTGTAAGTAAGAGAGAAGTCTCAGCCGCAATCTCGTTTTACAATACTGAATTTCCAAGGAGACAAAATGATAATTTTCACATTTACGTTTCGTTATACCGTTTGTCCATGAAGAAGTTTGAGTTTCCAATTTCCTTGGTTAATGAAAAACAAACAAGTTCTTGTTTTTCCATGCGCTTTCTCTTTCTGTCTCTCCTTCTTTCTTTCTCTCTCTCCTCCATATCTTTCTCTCTCTCTTTCTCTCTCTCTCTATCTATCTATGTCTCTCTCTCTCTGTCGTTGTCAACTTGGGAGAAAGAGAAAAAAGGAACTTGCTAAATAATATTTCAGGAGCTGTTGATGTTAAGGAAGTTTTTATGCTTTCTCCAGGGTTTCTTCTTCCTAAAAGAGAATAAGGCGGGAATATTTGAGACGGGTTGAGACAGAGATAGATTTTTACACAGTTAATCTTATCCCTGGAAGGCATTCAATCAACACTTGGCATTTATTTACACGAGTTCTGACAAGGAAGAAAATAGACGGATTGCGTCACATAGTAATTCCTCCTCTGACATGGTGAGGGTTATCTTGTAGAAACAGAGTTCTTAACTTGTCTCGTCTTTTTCCCTTTTGTCGACTGCGTAATACTATCTTCACAACATGGAAACGGGATCTTCTTGCTTGGCATGTAACGACCGAAGTAAATACAGAATTTCAAAAGAAATTGCAAGTTCGTTGAAAGAAAGAAATATGCAGAACTTTACTTTCATTTCTTATATTACAAAACCACTAACCAAAAGAAAAAAAAACAAACAGACATATTACTTTTAAGTCAAATTTCACGTTTTCTGCATAATCATAACAGTAACACCACTTCAGGTAATTAACTTTCGTCTTACTGGTACTTGCTTTGGAAACGTTTACCTGAAACAACTTCTTGAAATAAATTTGTTCAAACTGAAAGGATATAGAAACAGTAGATTGTGGAAAGGTTGAACCTAACACAATATTTCCGCTTTTGTTTGAAGAGGTTCTCTAGGTATTGATTCAGAAGACGAAAGCAGATCATGAATATTTGTACTTGTGGTTTAGGCAATGTCCTCTGATTGAAGTTGTCACTTTCGATAATAAGATAAAATAAAATGAATTTTATGGGCAGTAACAGCAAGTTGTCACTTTCGAAGCTCACAGTTCTTTCGGATTCACTTATACATGCATGCTATTCATGATGCCTTTGAGGACACTCGCTTGAAAGTAAAGAAGAGCTGCAAGGGACTGTGAGAAAGGGACTGAACGTATAAGATAGTCAGTTCCTTTTTTCTTACAACTTTCAGATTCTTTTCTAGCTTTTGGAAATAGGGTTAGTGTCTTATAAGATATGTTTGTTTATGTTTTATTAAAATACCTTAAATTTTAGGTAAGTTACAATATCGAAAACATTATTTTCAATAAAATCTCCTGTGAATTAACAGTAGTAAACGAGGAGATTTTTTTCTGATCTTTTTCTTCTGAAGGTTGATAACTACAATGAACGATCGTATTAATTGTGCAGAAATAAGGAATCTTACACTGTGCTCGATTTGCGAACCTTGTGTATATCTTCTACACTGGAGAGTTGACAAATGGTTAATTTTTTTTACAAACGATGTATGTTGTTCTTTGGATTTTTAATCTTAGGTGAATGTCAAGACGACATTACTGTTCATTCATATTTGCTGTAAGAATTGAGCGAACAAAAATTTAAAAAAATCCTTTCGGTAGGCTTACAGGATGAGGTAGATCTCAAAGTTTCTTTTATTTTCAAAAATTCATATAAGGCGAGATGAGAGCTATCGAGAAACTATTTATTGTTTTTTTTTTATTATTCATCAAGAGCT
>JAGDQP010025987.1:523-26364 GCA_022664845.1 Lepisma saccharinum
TTTCTTTGACTTCAATTTTAATTAAGAGATTTCATAAATCCAATAGATTTTTGTTAAATTTAAAAATGTGCATTTTAACTTAAATTGTTTTATTTAATGTTTACTTAAGTATATTTAGTTCTAGTTTTTTAAGTGAAATTTAAAATAATAATAATAATAATAAAAATGTTTATTCACAATTATTTTTTTATTTAAGGTCTTATTACGAAACTATATCTTTTAGATAAACATATTCTTTAAAAAAGGATGCTGCTGGGCCGCGGTGGGTTAATAGTTTAGCGCTCACCTCTTATGCTAGGGGGTGGTCTGTTCGACCCTTACTCATGCTATATGGACTCTGTGGTGGACAAACGCCGTGTGCGTGGTTTTTCTCGGGGTTTTCCCGTTTCCTCCCAGTTTCTTTATTCCACCAATTCACTTCAGCATCCATCGGTCCTGAGCAAAAGTTTCCTAAAGGTTTCAAAATTTAATTTAAATTCAAAAAATGCTGCTTCCAATAAATACTTTTATTTGAAGAAAAGGGTAATAATATCCGATAATCTGGACCTAAGAAATCACTACTAATAAAAAGTTTGGTTTTCTGTTGTACTGTACAAACAGGTTAAGACAAGTAAATGCATTGTGAAAGGTGTTAGAAACTAACTGAAAGTACTTAATATTGGCCAAAGTGTCTCAAATTTATTAAGAGGTAGCATATTGTTCCATTCAGGCTAGGCTGTGACAGTGTAAGTGCTTTTGCAGGACAAGGAAAGATCAAAAGGTTTACTGGAACAGATCAAAACATATCACAACATTCAAAAGCCTAGGAATCGAGTCAACTGCTTCAGATGAGTTATTCAAAACAATTGGAAATTTTGCTTGTGACATGTATTCCAAGAAAATAAAAATTGGAAATACCAATGAGCTGCGATAAAATTATTTACATTCAAAGGTGGGTGAAGTCGATAGTTGCTAACTACCATCGTGCAAGGAGACATTGGAACGCACAAATTTCCAGATAGGGATTTAGAAACGAAGACTTGGAAAATACTCTTATACCAACGGCTGAAGGGCATGAATGGAGAGAGGACAGCGAAGGAAAGGTATGCATCAATTGGATCGTCAGAGCATCTGCAACAGAAACTGTAGTACTTGCCATCCTGCGTTGCAGTTGTTACAGAAGTATGCACTAATTGCTCTGGTTCAGATTATCGGTTAGCATATTATTGCTCTTTTCTTCAAATAAAAGTAGTATCTTTTAAAAAAGGATTTATTTATCTAAAAATAGTAGTTTTCTAACATAAATTTAAATAAGAAAATATTATGCATACAATTTTGTTTTTCCATCTTTTTTTAAAAGAAATTTATTTTCACCTTAACCTAAAATATTAAATAAAAATGATTTCGGTTAAAATTCACATTTTTAAATTTAACTGAAAAACTATTAGATTTATGAAAATAATGCTCATAATTGAAATTGAAGTCAAAGAAATGATCTTTCATTTAAAAAAGGAAACATCAAAATCTGGTAATGCGATGTCGATATACGAAACTTTGAAAATTGGCGATAACCATTTTGAATGGCCGCTTGGATAGCTACATTTTGGAATGTGCATCACGTATTTTCGTGCTTTATACATGCTAGTTTACAAGTGCTGGAAGTTTCATCTGATCCCCCCTTTTATGCCAAAACATCGCTTTTTGGCTTCTGGCACAAGGACTAATCAAGTCATTTCCAGCATGTTAAGGCTCGCAGTACTTAAAAGGTGCCACAGTTTACATCCTCAAAACATATTTGGTCATATGTTAAACAAGTAGTGCAAGAGGATGCATAAGGCAGCCCTTAAAAAAGAGCCTTTGTCTTCTACTTCACCTCTCTTTCTCAGCATCACCTTATCAGATGATTTGTCTTCTATACATGGCGCTATACTACATGCGATAGTATTATATATACTTATGATGAGAGGTGTGATGTAGAAGACAAAGACTCTTTTTAAGGTCCGCCTTATGTATCCTCTTGCATTGTTTGTTTAATATATGACCAAACATGCCTTAATGATGCAAACTGTGGCACCTTTCAAGTACTGCGAGCCTTAGCATGCTGGAAATAAACTACTGGAAATCCGATTGAAATTTTGTTGTGAAATGATTTAATATTAGACCGAGGTTCCTTTCAGTTGCAGTGTCAAACGGCTTTCTTGCAACTGAGTAAATCAATATTCCATTTCTCTGCAGGTATTTAAGAAATCACATTCATCTTTACAAAAGTACATGTGAATAATACTGCAAATAACAGAACTGTATCCTTGTCATTTTTCCGGCAAGAACATGTAGAGTAACATCCAACATTTATTACAAAACTTGAAGAAATAGTTATTCTTGTAACAGAATCTGTTAGAATTACTAAACAGCTTATTACAGCCATTAAAAATATATGAGTTCCGATTTGCATGAAAACACGCTAGGAGGCGTGCAGTCCGGAGCTGCATTTCCCTAAAAAAAATCCCTCCCTGCATAAAATTCCCTGTCCCGAAAGATTAGGCAGAACGGCAATTTTATTTATATAAATAAATCCACATACTTATTTTATTGATATAACAACAGAACGGTTTAGGCGAATCTATGCTGACTTCATTTGAAGATAACAAGGAATTGATGAAAGTGGATATGCGTAAATAACTGAATATGTATGTATTGTTCGTCAATAAATGCTTAAGATTATACTTAATGAATTAGTGACGTATGCATACTGTCGGTGCGGTATTGAACAATGTTTGAAACGCATCACATTATTTACATTATAAATTACATTGTTTACAATTATCACACGCTTTTAATTGTGAAATCAGAATTATATAAATAATAAAGAACATGCCTATCTAGCAATACCTACCTAGTTCCTTCGGATGAGTACTGGTGAGAGGACTACCATAAAATACAAATTCTGCCATCCATGTCTTTCCAGCTTTTCCCTGTGCCCGTATGGACACAGAAAGCAGTCTTTTCAGTAATGGTAGAAGGTCTGCAGGATCAACACCAGCAGGGGGTGGAAGTTGAACAAGGCGAAGAACTAACGCTGTGGCACCTGCTTCTACTTGGAGACCTTGATGGGCTATCTCCCGAGTCGTTAACTGAAAGAAATACACGAATTACAATTCGAAGGTTCGATAAATCAAGATTTATCCAAGGTAATTTAATTCGAATTGCAGCGACAGCAACTACATTTTAGCTATAATGTATCCCGAACATGTAATTAAAATACATATTAGTTGAACTCACAATGCAATGAACCGATTTCACTAACTGAATTACATCATGTCGCCATTTTGTTTCTAAGTACATATCAATTTCGTCTTTCAAATAGTGCTATATTGTTTTCAGTACTTCACTCAATAATACAGGGTGGGGCATAAATATCTCTCCATTTTTAAATATCTATCCTGAAAACAACTATGCAACGAAAAAAAATGAAACACATACCTAGTTATTAAGAAAAGAATGCCATTTACTGACAATCAGATTTTCAGTACACCATCATTTTCGCTACAATTTTTAGTGGTAAAATCACTAAGTATATTTTCAGTACACCATTATTTTCACTACAATTTTCAGTGGTAAAATTACTAAGTGTAACATTTTTTGGTAGTTTTTCGACAGTATTTACACCAAAGTCCCAGATCTTGAAGATATCATCTTTAAGAGGGCAGTCACCATTTCTTCAACGCTCTCGCAGTCTGAGTGAAGTTGTGACATGCCCTGCGTATCATTCGTTGGAGAATACCAGCAATCTCTTGTTTGATGACCTGCTTCAACTCAGGCAGTGTTCGAAGTTTGTGGGGTTAGACTTTTTTCTTTAAGTAACCCCACAATAAATCGTCACACACTGACAGATCTGCCGAACAAGCAGGCTATGGAACTTTCCCTCTCTTATCGATCACATGCAACTGAACGTGGAGTGAACCGCACTATCATCAATACTGCGATCTTTGTAAGTTTCCGACACTTGTAAATACTGTAGAAAAATGGCCCAAAAGTGTCATATTCAGTGATTTTGCTACTGAAAATTGTAGTGAAACTGATGGTATACTGAAAATCTGATTGCTTGTCAGTAAATGGCATTCTTTCCTTAATAAGTAAGCATGTGCTTCATTTCCCTCCGTTGCTTAGTCTTTTTGTGTGTGTGTGTGTTTCTTTTTAAAGGTAGATGTTTAAAAATGGGTATATATTTATGCCCCACTCCGTGCTAATATGGAGTGGCCGTAGCTTAGTAGAGCACTGGCTTCGAATTCGGAAGCGACAGAAGCCTGCGGCCGACAATAACGTCTGAAGTTTCTCGATTTGAATTTTGAATCTATTTATGGTCTTTTAGGCATGTACGGCTCAGATCGGGATAAGGCAGAGGAAAAGATGCGGGAAGGAGTCGGCCCAGGGCCTAAGCTGAAAGTACCATCCCGGCATAAGGTAAGAAACAAAATATACGATAAGAAGCCGGAACACAGGGGATGAAGGGAACAGAAATATAATAATTAAGAATGAGATCACTGAGAAAAAAGATTTTAAATAGTTGGGAACATGCATGTATGTAACAAGCAAAAACGAATTTTGAATATGAATTTTATTTATGGCCTTCAGGCATCTAAGGATCAGGCCGGGATATAACCCACAACCTCCCGAAAACTAAGTCAACGCTTTACCACTGAGCCACGGTCGCTCGGTACAAACGGGATCACAGAAGAAATAAAAGACGCGTAGCATCGGGCAACGCATGTTTCTATTCAATCCAGAAACTTTCTAACTTTGCGCTTAATATCAGGGAAACTGAAATTGAAAATATACAGAATCGTAACTCCAGTGGCTGTACGATTCACCAAAAGTTATAGAAATAATGAAATCACGACGGCTAAGATGAACAAGCCATGTAGAGCGAATGAGCGAAAAACTATTATTGGAAACCGGCCAATCATCTTGACTGAGGAGTTTAGAGTCACACCAGGCAAATGCCGGTACGGTACCTTCAACTTAGGCTCTGGTCGACTCCTTCCTGCACCCGTTTTCCCTCTCTAATTTTGGCCTAAGCTTTAGACGCCTGAAAGGCATAAATTCAATTCAAATTCAATTTTTATGGAGTGCCAAGAAGAATGACTACAATTATTAATTACAAGAAGTACACCTCTATTTTCGCTATCTTTTAGTTCTACACCCAGAATAACCGCATCCACTACGAACTTTACAAACATGAATCAATATGAAAGATTACTAAGATAGATCGAAATAAGGAAATGGAGTCGAGGAGTCTATAACGATCCAGTAAACAAATACAAACAACAAAGTTTAACTGAATAATTTAATTACAGCTGAAATATACGGAGCTATAAAATATGCTTTAACACTTAAAAGAAATAAAAAATAACAGATTCGCAATCTGCCATAAAAGCATAACGGTACCAAGAGCAGACACTTCTCAACAAGTCTCCTATGACATTCATATAACCTTTGTGAAGGCACAGGAATATTCTTACTTTAACAATATCAGAGACCAATTAGCCAAAAAGCTCCGAATATTTTTTTAAACAATACCATCATTATTAAGCTCCATTGGATGGATCGACTTGCAAAGTTAAAAAAGAAATAAAAACAACTGATAGAACAGATTAACGGAGAACACTCTCCGCAACTGATCAATAAACAAACCAATAGACTCCATATCAACATGATTTAATCACTGTTGGTTCTCATATTCGAAATAAAAGTCATAGATAGTATTGCTCGTTAGATGAAGATATTTTCTCTAAAGCTCATCTACAAAAACTAATATTTCTGAAACACCACATGATAATTGTACTTCAGAACATGTAATAGAAGATGCCAATCGTATTTTCTTTCAATGTCCTACTTACAATAAAGGACGAAAAGCTTTATTTAATGCTTTACGACAATTACACATTCCTTTACCTCTATCAATCAATTTCAAAGTAAGTACCTTACAATTAAAACCGAATATATTTTAATGAATTAGCAAAAATAACATACAATTATAGCAAAATAAAAAATGGGCATGTAATAAATACGTTTATCTCTAACGAGAGAACATTTCTAACTTTTCAGCCGATACTTACACGAAATATTTTTTCTCACTAGGCTTTAACCTTTAACCTGAAAATGACATCCATAGACCCAACCTTTCTGAATATTTTGCACAGGAATTTTTTGAAATATTCATTTGTACATTGCAAGGAATAGGTATGAAGACACTTGTCGTGATAAAACCGCTGCGGGAATATGATCCAAATTTTGGTTAATGACAATAGGTGACAATAGGTGTATGAGAATCTTACAGAGGGTTAAGGGTATCTGGTGGTGGTATGAGAATCATGGTCGCCATCTTGGATTCGGCTCGATAATTTTAAGAGGGCCATGTGACATACCATTTTAGGCTAGCTTGTTCCCAGAAATTCAAATATAAAGACATTTTACACCTATGCTTATTTGTTTAGGAGAAAGAAGTTCCGGAAGTTACAATTTGGCGTCCTACAACACGTGCTCAATTTCTTGTCAATTTTGGTGGCTCACAAAACCAGTTGTTTTTAAAATCCCCAGCAACGAATACAGCATACCTGAACCCGGTGTTACCCAGTGCATATAATGATTTTTTTTAAAAAAAACATGGTGGTTTTGTATGCCCACCAAAATTGCCAACAAATTGAGCACATGTTGTAGGACGCCAAATTGTAACTTCTAGAATTTCTATCTCCTAAACAAATAAGCGAAGGTGTAAAACGTCTTCATATTTGAATTTCTGGAAACAAGCTAGCCTAAAATGATATGTCACATGGCCCTCTTAAAATTATCGAGCCGAATCCAAGACGGCGACCATGATTCTCATACCACCACCAGATGTAGCCATTCACCTATTGTCATTATCCAAAGGTTGGATCATCTTCCCGAAGCAGTTTTATCACGACAAGTGTCTTCATACCTATTCCTATAGGCACAAATGGACATTCCAAAAATTCCTATTCAAAATTTTCAAAAAGGTTAGGTCCATGGATGTCATTTTCGTGCGTAACAGGTTAAAATCTAGTGAGAAACAAATATTTAATGCAAATATCGGCTAAACAGTTGGGAATGTTCCCTCGTAAGTTACACGATTACGAGCTCTTACAAAAATAATAATAATAATAAATAAATATTAAAAAAAAATATATGTACTAAATTACAAAATCTAGAAAAGTGACGGAAGAATCTACATACGAGTAGTGAATCAACAACTAGATCACCGTAACATAGAAACCTAAAAAAGAGCAACACTACATAAAAATCTGAAAACTGAAGGAACACTCAAGAATAAGAAGTAACACTGCACTGATCAATTAATAGATTATCTTTCTCACTGTCAAAACTATAATAAACCAGTAAGACAAAGCATTATTAGACTGGTATAAGAGAATTTTGATTACTTTAAGGAATACAGAAACAACTTGAATTTTCCAAATTTGAAACGGAAGCAACTTCCGATTTTTTTCTGTACATCAAGCCTCTGTAGGCACAGATGCAATTAATATTAAAGAGTGAAACGTATGTGACTGGACCGGGGATAGAACCCGGTACCTTCGGGTTACCGTCCCAAAGCGCTACCACTGCGCCACCCAGTCGCCATACTTTTCACTCTTTAATATTAATTGTATCTGTACCTACAGAGGTTTGATGTACAGAAAAGAAATCGGAAGTTGCCTCCATTTCAACTTTGGAAATTATTTCTTCCGTGTGAGATATTCACCATTATGAGTGACAGGAAAGTCCAAGCACAACTAGGAGTTGTGGTACTCTCCAGGTGGTTTCGAGAGAGAACATCGAAACCAAGAGTGGAAGGTGTGTGATAGGGACGCGGGTCGACTGGGTGGCGCAGTGGTAGCACTTGGGGACGATAACCTAAAGGTCCCGGGTTCGATCCCGGTCCAGTCACATACATTTCACTCTTTAATATTAACCTGAGTTTTCCCTAAAAGAAAGAACATATTATATAGATGCATGAAGAGAGAGAGAAGTGCACAACGTAGAAAGTATGGGAAACGAATAGAAGGAAACACAAGAATTAAAACTATTGAAAAACAGATGGAAAGGAGAAGCCTTACCGAACAGTCGATCCAGCCCAGGATTAGAACAACTTAGGATGATTATTTACTTTTTTTTCTTCCCTTAATTTTTCTTCTAGTAAATTGCTTTTGAAGACTCTTGAACCACATCATCTTGATTCCTTCTTTCCCCAATTTCCATCGCTTTACATAACAGTAATTCAGTTAATTTGATAGCTTGATTCGTACCTAATAAACATACGTAGGTATTTTGTAGACAATCGGAATGTGAATTTTACCAGTTTTCTGTGTCCCACCCATCATTACATGTAAAGAAGGCATTTTTTATTGCAAAAAGAAAACAAACCGTTACTTTGTATCGATTCTCGTCTTTTTTATCACGCGGGTCTCCCTCCTAGTTGTTCTTGCTTTTCTCTTGATTTTTAAAATTAAAATAATTATAACAGTTACGAAATAATGGATGAACTTACCTCCTGAGCTAAAGTTACAAAAGGTATCCTTTCATCGCAGAGGGCAACGACATGAGCCAACTGTGGAATGAAATAAGCAGGATGCTTAGTGCGGCGATGCCCAGCTTCCAATTTCCCGGTTGATTTTCTCTTTGTTCCTATCTTCTCACACTGATCTGCAACAATGAATACATATCTTGTAAAACCAGCAACTATTACATTTCCAAATACTTATAATACAGACTCTAATATAATTATAATTCACAGCCATACTCACTACACTACTGGATGAGGCCTCTCCCGGAGGGAGGAGTTAGTATACTGCTCCCACACCGACCAGACGTGTTGGGAGAGGAGAGCCGAAGCTCTCAACTGTGATCGCCACTGTCTTTTATTCGCAACAGCTCCTGAACTGCATCACCATGGTGGGTTGGCACCGTTCCAGACCCTCTCGCTTTGAAAAAAGCCCCTGGCAGAGCCGGGAATCGAACCCAGGATCCCACGATCAGTAGTCAGTGATGGTAACCACTAGACTAGTAGGGCGGTGTTGGCAACATGGCGTCTTAGCACAAATCCCGCACCAGTCCACTCTGTCCTTTTTCTCTCCTACCATGTGAAAACACTTTTCGAAAAGTTGTCGCTTTTCTATTGTGTTTTTAAAGTTCCTGTACGCCTGCCTTGGTATTCTGTAACTTTTTTTCTACCTTTTTTACCGTCATATACATATACACATTAGACTATATGACGTTTTGTATACTGACTCTCACTTTTAGAAACTTACTCGGCAACCTACTCCCTTTTCATTGCGTTTTCGATTTTTCAATTAAAATCATTTTTTTTATTTTTTTTTTCAAACTATTTTTCTCTAAAATGTAATTTTGTAGAACTTCCTTCGTGTTGAACGGTTTAGTTGTTCTTTTATTATTGGAAGCTTCATATGAGAATCTACAATACTTAAGAATCTCTAGCATTTGTCTGTTTGAACTCAATTTTGATTATAGGGTCAAAGAAGTGTGGGAAGGTCCGTACTCCAATATTTATTTTTAAAAATCATGCTTTGCAATATTCGGAAGTGAAAAACATTGAAGTCTGGTCAGAAGCATAGCTTTGTAGCTCAGAGAAAGATAGTAACAATGATAGCTTATTAAACTGTAAAATAAGAAAGTGCATTAGGAGGAAGTTATCTGCTACTTGCTGGTTCAGGATACAAAGAACTAGCGGCAGCAGGGCCGGGAAAGTCCCAAAATTTCGCAAGCAGTCTTCGCAGTGAGACGCATCGGTAACCTGTTTCTTGCCTTTCCCTTGATTTGGATTGAAGCAAGTGTACTAAGTTATACTATTAACTGCTAAGGTGTATGGCGTGGCCATCAGCTGAGGTCAGGGAAATATTTAGGTATGGGTCCGGGAGGTCCGATCCTCCCCGAAATTCAGTTTTATACAGAATTAGCATAATTATGGGAGTACTCTTCATTTCATACCCAGATACACCTTGGACCGGATGCCCGTGGACCCCTTCCGAAACAAGTACTTGAATTAACATATTCCTACTGGGGGGAGGTCGCATAATGGTGATTTTTTTCGTTGATAGGCATTCACCGGCGGTTCCAACAGTTAAGAAGGTCAAAATGATTAGAGAGGGGGGAGCAAAGTATCCAGAGGGGGAAAATCCCCCATCCCTCGGTAATTCACGCCCAGCCTAAAACCAACTTCTTGATACTTACCCTGCCTGAAGTAACTCATTAATAACGTAATGAGCATTTTTTTTAAAAGGTTATTTGAAAAATATAGGACGTTGAGCTTGGGAATTGTTTACGCTACAAGCGATGAAACAAACTGGTGTCAAAGCAACGGTTACTTTTCCTTGCTAATTATTCGCTCTCGCTTGAACCCAAATTGTTGAGTTCCAATCGAAAGCTCACTATTTCGTTCTATTTGTCAATGGAAAGAATATCTTTTTTGCCAAATTTAACAATCAATGCATATAATGAAAACTTTCCTTGTATAACAGATTGTAAGTTATCAGCTTGTAGTACTCACTGATACCGAACTGCGTACTTCCATTTATATGAGAACTTCGCCAATCTGGTAACACTAAAATAGCACAAAAGTTTTAATAAAAAATTCACAGACGTAATTTGACTGAGATATGAATGGAATAGGAAGTTAAATATGGCCTGAGCTAATAAAGTTGCCTAAAGGCCTAAAAATTAAATTCAAATTCAGGATGTTAAATTTCCAGAGAGGAAGAAGAAGGTGAAACTATTTAAAAATTAAATGCGTAAAACATAATGTAACATTATTCTTTGCATCATTCAGGCTTACACTGCGATTTCGAAACTTCGTGGTTTTGATAAAAGCTGCTACCGCCGGAGGCAGAGTTTAATAGTTTAACAATTGTTAAATTGCCTACACAATTTAACACATCACTCAAAATAAATTGTTACTTTCATTCAGATGTGTGATATCTAAATTCGGAAGAAACTCGTACGTAAAATTGCCTCTTACATACAAATAAACTTTAATGTGATAGAATTCAAAGTAATTCTGTCGCATTTAAATATCAATGAATAATATTTAAAGTAAAAGTCATTGGTAACGTTTATTTTACCATCTGCCACCATTTGATTTTCGTAACAATAGGACATATTTTTAATCAAGGGGGATTCCGATCTCCAATTGACAAATCGAGAATTAATTAAAAATGTGGTGTAAGTCATGGTAGTGCGTTATTCATGGGAATAGTAGTTTAAGTTTTCGGAGTTCAAGCAACGTATTTATTACTAAGACTGTATTGTTATGGTGATTTCCTTGACTGTCAGCTTGGTCCAGTTGATAAAACCCTGGACTTCTCACTGAACTACCCATATTTGAGATCCGATTGAGACTTCCTTCTTTTCCTTTCTCCCAATATTCCTTACAACTGAATTGAGATTAGTCAATTTGAATTTTACTGAAGGCTTTCAGTGATCTTTGGGCCAGGCCAAATGGATGTTGATGGGAGAATTGGTGGAATGTAGAAAGTAGGATGAAACAGGAGAACCCCGAGAAAATCCGCACACAATGTTTGTCCACCAGAAAGACCACATGGCACGACCCGAGGATCGAACTGTACCAAAGCTGAGCGCTCTAGCATGGCCCTCATGATGTCACATTACTGGATATCTTCATGGAAATAGGTTCAATGGCTTACTTAAAAAATGTTTGTGGATATACTTTTAACATTGATCCTACAGTAATAGATTTAAATCTAAAATGATTTTCGAATGTTGACAAAATATACGTAAAATGAACACTTCTATATATTATAACAGTTTTATATTCAAATCACAACTTTTATTTAGATTCATTGAAACGTTACACTTTTTAGTGTGTGGCAGAAAGAAGTTTGAAGATTTAATAAAACTCGAAACAGTTCAAGCACATTTTCAACACACAATAACTGTGAACTCTTAATTTCAATGGATAATCGTAATTTTACTTCGTCCTGAATCCAGTAAAACTTATTTTTTTAAAACACAATTTGTCCTGGAATATTGATTTCTACTTGAAATATAAAAATCGTAGTTTGATTTAATCAAAATAAGTTATTTTAATCCAAAAATCCGCTTTGATTTTTTTAATTAAAAAGATGGGTTGCTACTTTAATCGAAAAAATAGGTTAAGAATTTTAATTGATAAATCAGTTTCAGTTTTAATAAAAAATATATTTCGAATTTTAATAGAAAAAGCCGGTTTCGATTAAAATCGAATATGTTTCGATTTTTAATTGAAAATTCGATATTTGATGTATCGAAACAGATTTCGAATTCTTAATGATTTTCTTATTTCCAATTTTCAAAATCGAACAGCCCTACCATTCCTGGTTCTCATAATAGTTCCGGAACTCCTCTTCCGTAATGGAGTTAAGTTGCATGTGAACAGCCCGTTTGGTGTAATCGAAAATTTTCCATCATCGACCATTTCAAACAAATGAACTAAAGAAAAAGTCCAAGGTGAACAGACCACTTACGGTTCGTCATTACAGGCAGATTCCAGAAGATCAATACAAGTCTCGACACGTTAGTAGTCACTTCGAAGTTAGATTTATAACCATTTCTCGCGTTGAGTGTTCAGTTTCTGCACCTTTTTACTTACGACTGAATGGCGCAAGGTTTTCGAAATTCCAAACCCTCTCCTCTCTCTCCAGGTAACATTCGCCGGTTTCCGGCCGAACACTGTTGCTACTTTCTCACAACATCGTATGTGGATTTGACATCCTTTCATTCCTTGTGGAAGGAACTACCTATGTACTCAAAGATGACACGTCTTCGAAGGGCTTCGTCTACATACGCCACTTGCACCAACTGCCACATTTTAGAGGCAGTATACAAAACTTAATGTTGCTTCCTTGCTCTTTCACAGCTAAGCATAAGCAACTTATGAGCACCTATATCGCTTCTCCACCCCACTAGGTCTAACAAAAGAACATAAACATGTCGAGACTTAGTTATCTTTACTGTTCCGTTGTTAAGTGTAGTCCCAATGCTTGGCGACCACTCAACGAATTGTGTACGATGTGAATCTAACGTTTCGTTTTTTTTTATAACAGCTTCCTTAGAATATTAAAGCAGTAGACATATTATACGAAATGAAAAAAGGCGGGGAAACATATACAAAGAAAGGAAAAAGTTGAAGAAAATAAGTTACGAAAGAACATTTCTATGTTTTAAAAACAATATTGCCAGATAAGAAAATAGATAAATTTCTATGAAGAATGCAGGACAGTTGTGTGAACTTTTGTGTGTGTTTGTACGCGTGAGGGTGGGGTGGGGGTCTGTTCAAAATATTACGTAAGCACAATTTTAGTCACTTCAGACTCCTAACTCCCCTGTCAGCAAAAACAACCAGAAATCAGAGTCTCTTCCCCTTATGCCTACATAAGATGTCAAATTTCTTCTAGTTATTTTGTAGTTCAAAAACTGCTTACATCTACGCAAATACACTTTTAAGCCAATCTTACGTAAGCATTGCCCTCAGCCCTCCTCCCCCGTTGTCAGAAAAAATAAGCAAAGCTTACAAGTCCTTGAGTGTTTACGTACTACTTGAACGACCCCCTGGTTTAAGGTGCTAAATTTTGAGAAAATTGTAGATGTAATCAAGTCCTATTTATTTTGGTACGTTTGGTATTAGAATTTGATATTGCCTGTAAATAAAGAATTTCAAGCTGTGTACCCCCTCCCTAAAAAAAAGCAGTCTTCCTTCATCAAACTAACAGAATCGAACTAGCGACACGTTGTCCAGTTATCACGCCGGTGCGACGATTAAGAAAAGTACTACGTTTAGATATGTAACAAAATCTTTTCATCTACATAATAGTATCACAGATCTAATAATTCTTAAGAAATGTGACCTTGTCATTTGGGCTTTCGGTTGGCCGAACTGTTAGCACGTTCACTTTCTGTGCATGTGGTCTCAGATGCACACCCTGTGGGAGTTCACTGAACGCAATGATTTGGAGTGTTAACAAAAAAGACTTAAGTTTTATCCTTGAGCACGTGAAGATAATTCAAATCGACCTTGTTGCTGTTTTAAAGAAGAATATGCAAAAAAAAGAGATGGTTAATTATTTTTTTATAATTATATGGGCTGTACAGGCAGGTATGGCCTAAACCTGTCAAAGGTCTGCGGAATGATGTCCCTCGGCGAGTATTCTTCTGTGAGGGAAGTATCAGCCAGGGCCCTTGTCTCGGTACCACACAGACAAACCCAGCGAGATCTCAGAATAGTCGACAACGAAGCTTGGAACCTGCGTGCCTATCCGAAGCCATCAACCGTAACCACTAGAACTAACGGAGCTGGATTCCCGAGTAGGTTCTTTTTCTAATTTGTCAAAGAATGGAAACGGATCGATTGGACCGTGTGCTCACCTACACTACCGCTTATCACTTCTACAAACATTCAACACAAAAAATGCAATTTTTATTATTTTCTTAATATATGCGTGGTCTTTCTTCTAAGATAATTATCACTGCGCTGACCTATGATTGCAGGTGACCATAAATTTTTGTTGGTAATGTATTTATATTATTGTTATTATTATATCTGAAGCTATACTTCTTTATTTTAGATCTGCATAAAATTAGTTGGACAAGCAATTAATGCATGATTAGAGTCGTCAAAGGAGTGTTCTGCATACCTATTTTCTCTTTTATCGACTAATCTAATTAACTTAAAGAATTGTATTAGTTTTCTGAAAATTTATATATAGTTGCATACATTATCATCGTTTATTTACATAATTGTCACACATTGTTAAAGATTTCCATAGTACCATCATTTGGTTCGACTTCTATTTTGACAAATTTTTGAAGTGTTGTTATTTTGTGTGTTTCTACTTTCTACGCTGAAATTCTGTGCATACTTGAAACCACAAATCGAAATTAACAGAGTGAACAAAGCATTCTATTTTATCGTCTTGAACAACAAACAGAACCACCTGCAAAAGAAACTGCAATGGGCTATTTTCAGTAGTCATGCTCCACGATGACTTAACTACTGTAGCAGCTTGTATCATAAGAGTAGTTAGTAATGGGAACAATAGGGATGCCAGCAGTGTTTAATTGCTGTTTCTGTGAAATGGTCCTGACGATTGCTGAGAGAGCATTTGTAGTTGAAACATACGCACGGCACGATTCGTTCACAACTGTTTAAAGAGAAATGTCCGCGCCTGTCAAATCATCCATGAAGAAGTACCACTGAGATGGAAATAGGCTTCGTCCGTCATGAAGAAAACCAATACCAAGGTACTAGGAAGAAATCTCATTAACCAACCACTGACAATACTGCCTACCAAGTGGTCTGTCACTTCCTTGCAGTTTGTGACGGACGGAAACTTTGTATGGGTAAATCTTGCCACAGAGTGAGACGACAAGATGAGGAGGTGATGCTCTTCCTGCCTGTTATGCCATTTTTCCGATTGACTACCATGGGCTTGACGTGGTGCGCGCTACGACATCCGCCACTTTTCTGGTATACATATTCATTGATACCATTCAAATAGCCTCTCTTCTGATTCAGAACGAGCTCGGTGGATCGCCTCTTGTGGATAAGTTTCTACATGGATGAAGTGATAAGACTGATAATTTCTCCGTAAAGAGTTAACACTTTTTGAATAAGTTATGTCATGCATAGATTTTAACCACAAATACTCTCTCAGCAATCGTCTGGACACTGACACTACTATTACTCACATTAATACATACTCTTACGATACAGGTTACTACAATAGGTATTAACGAATATTTAATACACCATCCTGACGGGACCCATCATGTACCTCGGAAATACAAAGCTAAATTTTTAAATACTAAACAGTGAATAATTGAGACATGTTCAAGTTTCAGGATTTTGCATGAGAATCAATTTTACAAGTGATTAATCGCCCCCAGACGAAAAAAAAAATCAACATTAAGAACAATATTTCTTAGAAATGCTGATTGGCCCATAAAAATTAGTTCTTTCAAGGTTATACCCAAACCGTATGAATATGTTAATGGCCAATTACTTAGTTATTGGCCTCTTTTTCTACCTTGCTTTTTTACCACCTAGTCCCCACATCTTAACTTTAAGTATATACAGACAATTAACTTTTAATGGTTGAAAAGCGCTGCTACATTAAATGGATTCGAGATTTTGCTAAATTTTCTGTCTATAGCAAAACGTCGTCACATCTGTGTTGTAGCAAGAGGTTGTGTCCCGTCTCGGTTCCTACTTCTCACTGTCAATGCCAAAGATAAGCACTGCGCTACAAGTCACTAAAAAGCATCAGCTGGTGTACCGATCATACACATGACAAAATGATTTCCTATTTAAAGATATACAAAATGCGACTGCTCAACATTCTGACTACTTACCTCCTTAATGTCTGGAATATACAATAAAACATCGTTCAAATATGCTATTACCACACATGATCTGAGATGATACGTTCCGTCCTGTTTTAATTTCTACCTTCTTGTTGATTGTCTACTAATGTCTACTAACGTCTTGGGCACATCGTTTTTTAAAATGGTCTACCTTATATGCCCAGTAGATGGCGTGGTAGGCGGGTCATTTGTCATGTGTGTGTGGATACGAACAGTTTGGGAAACGGTTTTGTCGGGTGGAAACTTACTGGTTCTTACTTTTGAAGCTACCATTGCTTGACCTATGTGTATGTAATTGCCTTTACATTGTCTCTTTCCTGTTGATTGGGTCTCATGGACGACACATTATTTACCACTTCAGAAACCCACCTCAATATCAACAGGTCTTCTTGAAGGTCTATTTTACTAGAACAATAAACACATTCAAACTGTGTTACCATACAGACCTAGTACAAACCGGTCCCGTAATATGATGTCCGTGTATTCGGCTTACTCACATCGTGCTACTTGTAGTTTTAATGAAAAAAAAAAATCATCTTACACTAACTATAATTCAATTAGTAGTAATAAATGAAATTTATAACGTTCTGCGATGCGGTTATTTCTTTTTTCAACCAAAGTGCTCATCAACTTCCACTTTATTGGATGATACGACTTTCCCCTTATTAGTGTTGGTGAAAGTAGAAATTTTAAATTATCGTACGCTGCTCAAATCCCATTAGTACAAGCAGCACACTTAAATTTCTATCCACCTTTAGCATTTGCTCAAACCGCTCTATATACCACGACTGATGTACAAACCAAATAGAAAGGTTCTAAATTTAGATCAATTTCCACCCAGAAGAAATGACAGTAATTAAAAATAAATACGTGAACTTTTTCTACACTGGTTCTACTCACCATCTACACTAGTGAAGGGTCCATGTGTAATAACAAAGGTGTCAAATTCGATTAACGTTAACACTTTTAAATACATTTTTGGTATCTCTGTCTCTATAGTATCATCTTGAGGATCATCTTCAATAGACGAATGTTTTACCACTGCTAAATAGAAAGAACAGTCTATCTCACAGGGACAACTTTCCTTCTCCTTGAACTCCACAATCTAAAAGAAACAAATACAGTAAGTATTAGCTTCTGTTCTAAGTATTTTACGTAGAATTTACTGACGCTACATTCCCAAATTCACATGATCATTAAAAGAAGACTTCAAATAATATGCCTGGTAACTTTCTTCCAAACGTTTATTTTCATGCGTTTAAAAGCCATGTGTTTAATTATCAATTTGTTGATACCATTTCAAAATCAGAAGATAATGAAGTACTCTTTTCATAATTGCAAATAATCATACAATGTTAATGTTCGAATTCAGATCCAACGTAACTTCTTGCCATGCGGCTCTCATTTAAAGTGTATCAAGTGCGCAACGACTTCCCTCTGCAGTTTATTTGGCTTTCAAAACGGAGTCCGTCACTTCTTGAAATAGCTTCCCACTTAGCATCATGGTGTTTGATCAACGCCGAAACTGAATCGGTAGTTGGAAGAAGGAAATAAATCCAAAGAACTGTTTTGTGGGAACTTAACAAAAACTGTATAACATTTTTCTTATTTATTGGAAGAAAACATTTTTTTTTAACTAAACATTCAAAACGTTCCTCTGATCCTTGTGTACTGCTTAACCAGTTTCCAAGTATTACAATTTTTTCTTGTAAAATTAAAAAAAAAAAAGTTACTGGATTTATTTCCTTCTTCCACCTGACGGAAACATCAACTAGAAAAATGAAGAAAAAACGCAATAAAAACCTGCAAATGGATGTTCTTTACAACAAAGATATTCACAATGAACTCTAAACTACAAGTAATAAATCCGGATTTGTTTCCTTCTCACAACTTACGGAAATTCCGCAGCTAGGGATGGGCAAAACTGATATTTTTCCGTAGTATAGAAGTAACTGCTAAAGGCTAAATAGCAATTTAGAAAAAAAAACGTATCTAAATGCGAGTTATTCCCAACTTCAAAAAAGCAGTTTAAAGCACCATTTTAGTCTAACTTACTTATCTGTAGTCTGTTAGGTGTGCAGTACAGTGATGGATTGCCATTAAGACTTGGTAGATTAGTTCATATTATAACTGTCGAAAACCATTATACGCAATTATCGGAGCTTGAACTAAATAGTGGAGAGGGAAGAAACAGTACATCAAAATACAATTAAATCAGGGACGTATAAAGGTGGGCATATTTTTTTCACGCTCGAAAATACACAACTGTATACAGACTGTTATTAAAGTTATCAATATCACTCGGAAAGCCTTGAATCACAAATGGCTACGCAGCCTAGTAGAGAACGCATCGGACTATTGTGCTAGTGGACCCTGGTTCGAAACCTAACCATCCTTTTTAAATTATTAATTCTCTTTTACGGAACATTACATTTTCTTCCTTTCTGCTTTCGAAAAATGCTCTGCTTCAATGAAAGATTAGGAAAGTCAAGTTAGATTATTTTTTTCTTTATATGCACTGGAAAATGGATTATAGAATTCACAGACGTAGTTAGAAAATCAGGTAAGACGTTTCTTTAATCATACGCAATGCAAACACCAAATATGATGTTACGATATACTCGTTTGTCTACAGTTGTGTAGTTTCGGGCGTGAAAAAATATACTTCAGTGGGGGAGGCGTAATTCAGTTTTATGCAAAATTAGTATAATATTTTAGGAGTTTTTATATATATATAAAGGTAAAACACAATAGTCTCGCTCTTAGTATTGTGGAGAGAGGAAGACTTCGTGTACGTGTTGAATGAATGAAAGACTAAAGAGACAGAGGCGCCACGTAGCGGACAACGCATCAACCTTGGAACAATTGTAGCGTGTAAGTTCAGGAGGGAATTGTGGAAGGAAATGTGTTGAAAATGTTGAACAAACGGGAGGTTTAGGGTTATTGAAGGTTAAGGACAGGTTTCATTTTCGTGCTCAAGTCATGAATAAAGGTCCCCCCCCCCCCATCCCACAGATGGCGTGTTGAGGTGCTGGTCGTAGAGGGCAAAATGTGTATTACGGCAACAAGGAAATACAGATAAAATTGGTGTTGTGTGACTGGTGTAGAGTAGACTTGAGCATCCGGTTTGTTGATAGTGCAAAAGTGACTATGGTTACACCTCTAATGTAATATACAAGGTAACCAAAAAAGTTGTTGCCGTTCTAAAGCAGTGATAAACGAAGAGTATGACAGTGGACGGTACGTACATTTAGGTTTCGAAGTAAGTTCCATCAGCATCGAACACTTTTTGCCAACGTTCCTGCAGCTGCACAATACCCAGGTGATAAAAGTCGGCGGTCTTCGAGGCAAAGAAGTCTGTGAGTGCGTTCCTCAGGTCTCCCTTATTGGCAAAGGATCTCCCACGAAAATGGTTGTCGAGGGAATGAAACAGGTGGTAATCTGTTGGCGCAAAGTCCAGTGAATATGGTGCATGGCACAGTGTCTCCCAGCCAAGTTGCTGAAGGGTCTCCCGGGTCCTCTTTGCAACATCTAGCTTGGCATTGTCATGGTGGAACAATTAAATTGCAATTCACCCTTGCAATTCACCAATGCCGGCTCCTCCTGCCGCAATGCAAGGGGCACCCTTTGCAACTGCTGTGAGTAGAGGTCAGCAGTGATAGTCCGACCAGGTGGAAGGAGCTCGTAATACATCACTTGGCGACAAGTCCACCATACAGAGAACACAACCTTTCGTGAGTGCAGAGGTGGTCTTGAGGTGTGAGGAACAGGGTCACGTGGCGACAATCAATGTCTGGTACGCTTGGGAGTGTCATAGAGGACCTACTTTTCGTCACCAGTGAGCAAGTGATCAAATATGGGTGTGTTCTGGTGCCGAGTGAGCAAGGACAAACAGACTGGCACTCGTTGTTTCTTGTTGGCTGCCGACAATGTGTGGGGTACCCACTTGCTTAACCTGTATGACTTCCCTATCCCATGCAGGTGCAGTCTGGCTGTTTCAACGGAAACATGGAACCTTTCTGCAAGTTCATCACACGTTAGACCACTATCCTCCTCGATGACTACTTTCAGGGCCTCGTCATCCAACACATGTGGTCGTCCACTGCAAGGTTCATCAGTAAGGCTCACATCTCCCGAACGGAATTTCTGGAACCAATGCCTGGCGGTGCGTTCGTTCACGGCATTCTCACCACATGCCTGGCATATGCGGCGACTTGGTGCGGCAGCTGACAGGCTCACTTTAAAGTCATACAACAAACACACGCGATCAAGCTGCTTCGATACCTCCATTTCTCTTTTACACTGGACAAGCTGAGACTACTGCGTGTGAACACTGTGCCTGTATTACTGAAGGTCGATAGTCAGACTAACTCCCGATCGCTTGGCAGGCACGTGCGTTATTTAGTTTCCTCTCTGTGAGTGCATGATTAATGGGACGTCAAAAAAGGAAAACACTTTGTTGGTTACCTTGTACATCCTAACCTGCGAATTCTGTGATACCTTTTATCTGGAGGAAACGGTTGAGTCAACAGTCGTGTGATAATATAGAAACTATATATATATATAGTCTATGATAAACTATAACTATAATAACTATAGTTCGTGAACTATAGATCGTGAACTATAATAAACGATCGCCACTTTTGCATTAGATGTTCTACTAACAGCAGTCGTCACGAATGTCCATCGTTGTTCTTCATTGAACTAAGAGTTCTGTAGCACTTTTAAAGAAACTTCATTTATGCTGAAATGATTTATTTCTCGCTAAATCCACAAGATGTTATATCGAACTACTTCAATCGAAGACTCGGAGATCAGAATATCACTGAGAGTAAACGGGAGCCGAACTGAAGACAGACTGGAACACTTCTCTAGTAAGACTGGAAACAAACTACAGGTAAACTGGAGAGTGAGGGATACATGTAATGGTTATTTATTGGGAGTACTGATCAGGTTGGCAAGAAGAATGATGCAATTTGGTTGTGAAACTTTAGGAAAAGACAGGTTCTCACGGATGGTCATGTTCTTAATCTGGGGACAGGATTCTAGCACGAACGTCCGGTGTAATTAGAATCAATAACTGATACTAAATATCGCATATCGGCTATGGAATCGAATTGGCGTGTGATAGTAACATTACTTCCCTTCACGGCTTAGATGCAGATGTTAGCTTTCGCATGTAATTGAGCTCTGCAGACGTACTGTAATATTGATATATGTATTGAGTTTCTTAGCTATTATCGAGGAAGCATCAGGAAAAAAGTAGATGTTTCACAGATTGCTCATCATACAGGTGGCAAGAGTCATATTCATATCAATGTCAAATCGTGAGTTCGTGTTGAACTATAATAAATGTTCTCTTTTATTGCTTCTTGTTATTGGATTACTCTGATCGAATTGTTTGGGAATTGTTCTGATACTTCTTTACCTAAAATATGTCCTGATATTAATGCTATCAACTTTGACTAAATTCGATTTTCAAAACCGGCTTCATCACCATTTATTGATCCTTTCTTAAATTTAATACAAACAGTACTAAAATTAATGATTATACTATAATTGAAGCTAGAATTAAAATGAAATATACGAGGTGTGTTACAATAGTATACAATTCAAGCTACGTAATTGTGATGATAAATTAGTCTTCAGATATAAATGTCTTTTCAAAAGGAGACTATTACACTTTTAAAGGTTAAAATACTCTCCGACCATCTTCACAACTAACAAGGAAATGATACGGAAAGATAAACGAAATGCTGGGTACATTACTGTACTTACTCGATTCAAAAGAAAGAAGAATCAAATGTGTATTAGCGATTCGGATACAGATGCAAAAATTTTACTTTTATCCTTTAACTCTGTGCATTTCTCCTCCCGGCCTTTTTCTTCGGGCAACTTTTCTATGTTGTGCTTCAAGTGAAATCCATTCTTCTTCAGTGTTCACACTCAACAGGGGGCCATTCGAAACAGTCGGTACTCCAAACATTGCAGATACCAGAAGAAAAGTCTTGTCGAAGCATAGTATTCCACTTTTTAATGTGCTTCCACCTCCCATGGCCAGATACTTATTTTTGTGCTTGACGCAGATTCGAGTTGAGTATCAGACACATATACGACTTACATAAGATCGTAGTGTCGAAGTGTGTTACGTAAAAAGTGAATACGAAACGACACTTAGAAAACAGTTTAAAATTGCAAACCCGACTTTCAAGGAGACATATTTATAACAAAAATTTAAAATAATAATAATAATGGTTAAGTCTTAAATCACAGTCAAAAATACATAAAAGGTCGGCATTACAATAGGCTGAAAATAAACTTCAAAATCGGTTTTCTAAAACGAAGTATATAAAGAAACTGTAATGAATATAGGCAAAAAAAAGCCACAATTAAATTTCTAGGCTATTCTACGTTCTAAGGCCTCATCCTATCGCACGACCTGAGCCCCTGAGGTAGAAATTTTACCTGAAGAAAGATAAAGGGGGAGGGAGGGAAGCGTACAAGTCTCCCCTAAGGGTACTAGGGTGACCCTTAAAACTAAAAAGAGAACTTACAAAAATGTCAGCATAGTCGACTTAAACAGGGTTTGAATATTTAATTCCTTCTTGACTTTCTCTCGACTCGTTGCTCGTAAAGAAAATAACTCACCAAAATTACATTCTGGTGTCGATGCAGCCTTACATACATTCTATGGCGACCTATTTTTGTCATCGGGTGATCAGGGTGATGCAGCAATGGCAGCTTCTCATGAGGAGTTGCAGGCAAGTGCTGTAGAGTCTTCTCACAACGACGCTGAGTTACCCAGTACCTGCAACGAATATGTTCATCAAGCATTCACATTATCTCTAGGAAAATAAAACTTATTATGTACTACTATGTAATTTACTAGAAAAGTATCTCGTTTCATACTTTTTACTGTCACACTACAATTTATTATACCTGGGCTATTCGAAAATTGGTGTCAACGCTGCTGGTATTCAGTGCTCCTACCAACAAAGGACGTGGTAAGATTATTTTGAATTTGAATTTTTATTTTAAGGCCTTTAGGCAACTATGGCTCAGGCCGTATGGATGATGATGGGATGAATTGGTGGAATGAAGAAAGTGGGAGGAAACGGGAGTACCCCGAGAAAACCCACGCACACGGTGTTTGTCCACCACATGACATGAGCAGGGATCGATCCGACGGCCTCTAGCAAAAGAGGTGAGCGCTCTACCAACTGAGCCACCGTGACCCCTAAGGTAAGATTATGATTCAGTCCTCTCAACGCCATCCATTCACACATACCAAAAATTATACGTATATGCTACATTTGTTGATGATTTAAAATAAAGATGATGCACATAAGAAATAAATCTAAGATTATATACAAATATACAAGAAGTAGAAAGAGGTTTCAGAATGGAAATGGACAAAATAATCTGAAATACAACAATTGCATTGCAATGATACATGGAAGCTTTGTCCATTCCAACCATAACTGAATACAACTGAACAAACAATAACATTAAGATCAGCACAAATACAAGGATGTTAACAAAACAGACACTAAAAGTAGTTTTCATTCATTGTGACTTAAGATTACCACGAAAATGTTATACCCACACCGGCCTTTTGTATACTGAATGTAATTTTTCAATTGTTATTGGTGTACTGATGTCATTCCATACTAGTTGTAACCCATTATGGCCATCTTAACACGCCTGATATCAACGAGTTTTCATTTCGTGATCGGTTAAATGTGTCTATCCGGATCTACGCCATTTTTCAGGTTGATCATGAGTATAACAATTTTTTTACTCCCAGCGAAAAAAAAAAGTATTTAATTGCAGCAGCCAAATCGGGAGAGGTTGGAACAAAACTTTCTCCTTTGAGTATAAAAACTTTGTTCCGAAAATTTCTTCGATTTTTCTCTAATGTTATCTCAATTAATATGAAAAATATTTTACCGTAGTGTTATATGGTTTTTGTACTTCTACTCCCTTTACAAATTTTGTACATCGTATTTGGAATTTGACTTTTAATTACTCTTTTCAGGCATATAACCATGGAGTGCCAAGTAAACAAGATATGAGTATCTTCAACTAGCTTTTAATCAAGGTTTCAAAGCTGCAAAAGCTGCTTGAGACATTCGTGCTGTGTACGGAGAAGAAGCTATTATCGAAGTAACCAAATTTCACGCTTCAAGCAGATGAAATTCGACCTCACGACTCCCCGCATTCCGGCCGACCTGTCCAGTTCTATGAGAATACACTGAACGAGCTCATCCACTAGGATCCGTGCAAATCCACTTGGGAATTGGCTCAACACATGGAAGGCTCTCATGATACCATCGCCCGTCACCTTCACTCTATGGTAAGGTCCGAAAATTTGGTGCCACACTTTTGGAACGAGAGAGAAACTCCAGTGTGCCATTATCGCCAGTTTGCTTGCTCGTCAGCAGGCTGTTCGTGGACAAACTGAGACTTCTGTACCGCACTGTCACTGGTGTTGAAAAACTAAACCAATATGAGGCACACGAAAGAATGACAAACAACTCGTGCCTATATCCACGCAAAACAAATGATCTGTGTTTGATTCACTACCACCTGTCTGAAAACAACCAACTCATCGAAGTAATCCAGCTAAATCAAACGGGCAGTGACACGGTGTGCTGATGCACACTCGGCTCACCTGCACGTTGCTAATCTGACCAAAACTGCTAGTCAAGAGCTCGGTTGGAAGTTCTACCGCATCCACCGTATTCTCCTGATCTAGCGCCGTCAGATTATCACCTTTTCCGGTCGTTCCTCAACAGCCAGCGTGGCATTTTCTTCAACACCGACGTGCAGCTGAAATCGTGGTTCAATGAATTCGTCCGAGTGATTTCTAGCGTCGAGGCATTGGTAAGCTAGTATAACGTTGGCAAAAGGTTGTGGACAATGAAGAATATATTATTGACTGATTCGTTACAATTAGTTTGAAAATACAGATTAAAATAAATGGGAAAAAACAAACACACTTATCGACAACCTAATAGTTTTTCTACTTTGCAACAAAATATATGATTACAAATAAAACAGTTTAAAAATAGAAACCAGATACATATTTTCTTTAAAAAAAATCGTGCTATTACTCTGACTGTAACTTATACTACTTTCAAGTTACCTTAATTCTGAAATCAGAGATTCCAGTTTACTACGATCTGAATTCAATGCTTGTTGAATATCTGGTATAAGTGGCGCATCATACTGAGGTACATGGCATTGTAGCATTCCTGTATGGGTATCCACAGTAACAAGCAGCTGTTCAGCTCGAAGGCATGGCTGTAAAACGGACACACTCAGAATAGCTGGAGAACCTTGAAGAGTACCTGGAATTGTCAATTTGTAGACCATTTAGAAAACAATGAGCACTAATATTTAAATACTGAACA